>CAWUFW010021187.1:0-128171 GCA_963921515.1 Calotriton arnoldi
TGTTGAAATGTCAACTGTCCCGCATCCAACAGGCATCTCCTCCTACACAGTCACAATGTACCTCGTCATGCAGTCTGTATGTGAACTTGTACAATGCCTGGACAAACATGTCAACACGATGTAATGCAGCATCTCCCCTTAACATTGCAGAGGGACCATCAACACCACCTGCAGAGCAGACCCAACAACTCTACACTGATGACGAGGCTGACAACCCCATCATCGACACCGAAGCCCTCAGAGACCTCATCGGCCGCATCAGCTCCCCACCTCCAGGATCAGGGCAGCCCAGCTGCATCGAGGAGACCTCACCCCCTGCACAGACCACACAGCTGGCAGCACCTGCCTCACCGGCTGTCTCCCAAGACCCCCACGGAACACACCTGGCCTTCCAAACCCGTGTGTTAGAGGCCCAGGAGAAGCTGGCTGATCAGGTGCGGGTGGGGTTTGACCTCCTGGCAGCCAAACTTGATGCCATCCATGGGTGTCTACGTCCCTTCGGGGACCACTTACAGTCCCTGACGGACACCGACAGTCCGCTCCAAGGCCTCCAACGAGTCCTGGCCGACATCGCTGGAGTCCTGACTCAGAGACAAGAACACCTGTCAAGTCAGAGTGGTTCAGCGATCTCAGCAGTGACTTGGCGCAAATGCGGAGGCTCATGGAGGACATGGTGCGGATGGAGGCGGAAAGGTTGGCTGTCACTGCTGCACAACAGCAAAATGTAGCTGGGATATACCATGCCCTGCAGATCCTCGTCATGGCATTGCTGCCACAAGGCCTGGCGCAGATGGATGCTGCTGCTCCTACACCATCCACATCTGCGCCCCCTGGTCTGTCAGTGCCTCACAGTGCGGCAGACATTTCTACTCCTGCACCTGATGTGTCACTGCCACACGGTGCGGCCGAAAATCCACCTCCGGCCACTGATGTATCTGTGGCACACAGTGCAGCAGCCGGAACTGCAGCACCCACAGGTGAGGCAGAGCACACATCAGAGGACGAGGATGTGGATGATCCAGACTTCTTGATCATGAGGCGGCAGTAGCATTCCTCCCACCCATTTGGCCTGTTTCATCTTGGTTCTGCCCTTGGCATCATGACCTTCCACTACCCCCCAATGCACTCATTGACTCTCACCTTGGACCTCGACATGGACTGCCATATTCTGTCAGATGACCGATGACACAGCGATCAGACTGCGGTCTGGACTCTTCCTCTTCCGATGTACTTGTCATGACCTGAAGGACTCTGGCTGGCCCGCCACGTGCCAATGATGTGAAGTGGGGTCTGCATGGCCCTGTACTGCTCCAGCTGCAACACTCCACTGGATAACAATAAATCATTCACTATTGCACAGTTGTGTCATGTCTTCGATCATTCAAGTATGTGAGTGTGGATGTGTGTTGGGTCAGTAATTCCCCCTGACGTCCATGTTGCACACGTCGTGGGACATGAGTCACAGGGTGCTACATTGCCGATTGCATTCCGGGCGGCGTAGTCACGACATCAGGGACACACGCATTCGTCACTTCCTTGTCCGGACAAGGACTGAACCAGCGCACACAGCCCCGGGATCATTCTTGCATGCCCGACGCAGGTCCGGCGTACGCCAGGCCAGACCACTACGCTTACGCTCCGAGGGGGGACGACATAGCTACATGTCCCAGGATTCCACGCTTGGGATCTGTTGGTCACTGGTCTAGTTGCCAGCATGCCACGGCCACTCCCTGAGGGCAGGTTTGCACACACACCGCACCCATCCAGCAGATGCGTCACGGGCCATGTGACACCGCCAATAAAAGTGGTCTGCAACGTCACATTCCCCACTGCCGGAGGTGACCTGATGACGTACGCGCAACGGGGCTCAATCATGGAGGGTCCACGACTTGTGGCGCACAGGGTTAGTCGCCCCCGACGTCCGGCGGCCGTCACGGGCCTACCACCACATGGCGCTGGCTTGAGTTGCACAGGGTTAGTCACACCTATGAAGCTGAGCGGGTGTGCAGCCTGCGATGATGACGTGTGCACTGATATGGTCTCTGTCATTTCTGACTCAAGACCCAGTATCAAGTGTGGGACCTGCTGGACCGTGGGGGGGGGTGCCGCATGATGTGGGGACTGCCAAGGCTGCGGGCCCCGGCCTTGGAGTTGGCACCGGCACGTGGTGTGCCCTCTTGGGGACACACCGGTAGCAGCAGGTGAGCAGTGGGGCCTGGGTGCGCAGGGGCGGACATTCACCGCTGGGCAGCGGGAGGGGCTGGGGTGCAGCAGCATGTGTGCACAGGGACGGACAGGCGATGATGCCGTGTGCAATGATTTGGACTCTGCAATTATTTGTTGTGTACTCGTTTCAGATAGGGGACCTGGTGGACTGCAGTGTTGGCCGGAGCCTGCGTGCGACGCGGGCCTACCGCCACTTGGCGTTGCCTCAAGGTTCACAGAGTTAGTGGCACCTATGGAGCTGAGCGGGTGTGCAGCCTGTGATGATGACGTGTGCACTGTAATGGACTCTCCCATTCCGAACTCAAGGCCCAGATTCAGGTGTGTGACCTAGTGGGCCGCGGGGCTGGTCCGCGTGATGTGGAGGCTGCCAAGGTTGCGTGTCCCGGGCTCGGAGCGTGCACCGGCACGTGGTTGGAGACACACCGGTGGCGGAAGGTGAGCAGTGGGGCCGGGGTGCGCATGGGCAGCGGTCTCTCTCCCTCTCTCCCTTTCTTTCTGTCTCTCCCTTTCTTTCTCTCTCTCTTTCTTTCTGTCTCTCCCTTTCTTTCTCTCTCTCTCTCCCTTTCTTTCTCTCTCCCTTTCTTTCTTTCTCTCTCTCCCTTTCTTTCTGTCTCTCCCTTTCTTTCTCTCTCTTCCTTTCACTGTCTCTCTCTCCCTTTCTTTCTGTCTCTCCCTTTCTTTCTGTCTCTCCCTTTCTTTCTCTCTCTCCCTTTCTTTCTTTCTCTCTCTCTCTCTGTCCTTTGATGAGCGCATGACACACGTTCTTATCTCGGATTTTTTCTTGCAGGCTGTGACTTCCAGATTGTCCGGAGTGGATCCGCATGGACTCTTCAGAATTGTTGTTTTGTGTTGTGTATTAATAAAGTTCTGTTGTGTGATTTCCAAGTTGAATGTTTGTTTCTCCTTATTCTGACCACACATGTAGGTTTGTTGTTGTATTTGTGCGACATCAGGCTCTTATTTTTCTCGTGATTTCGTAAAGTTGCTGTGGCACATCTTTGTCCGGGGTGGGTGGGCCGGGGGGGGGCAGGGGTGTGGGGGGGTCCTAGGGGTGGTGGCGCTTGGTGTTGTGGGCCTCTGGGGACTCCGAGCTGCATGGGCAGTGGCTCCATGGCATCTGTTGTTCTTCAGGTGTGGCTGTGTGCTGGGCTCCCTTTTGTGGTGCAGGTAGTCGTCCTGCTTAGCACCAGCAAAAGGCAGGTGTTAAATCCCTGCTGCTACCGTGGCTTATCGCCTGTTTTTGACTCGCATCGCAGATCTGGCTGTCCGTTGAGAATCGCGCGGTGTTGTCTTTTTCGTGTGTTTTTGCACGGACACGCCTATTCTGCATCTCATTAGCGTTAGTTGGCGGTGTCAACCGTGGCGATGTTTTTGCGGCAGCTATCGCGGGTTATGTGGTGATGTAGGCAGTTAGCACCAGCTTGCGAAAGGGGCGGTAATTCTATCGCCACTTTTGCTGCGCTAAAGTGCCGAAAACTCGGCGATAAGTCCTTGTGAATATGCCCCCAAAGGTATTTTGGGGATTTATTTAGGCACGTTAAGTGGCTCAACCCGGCCCTATTACCAACTGCAGCAGTGAGGAAAACGCTCCTAGAATGAGTTACACATTAAAGTGATAAAAGCAAAGCACTAAAAGCGTAAAGCAGTTGGTTTATATCACTCCGTCATCCAAAGCACATTTGTGAAATGAGTTTAGCATGTTTAAAACACAGAGGCTTCACGTTTCTACAGATGAATGATAAAGCAAATTACCTCTGACCCAAACGTTTCAAAGTTCTCTAGCTGTTTTCTTATTGATTCACTACATGTTCGCGGTATGAAACTACATTCACACCAGATCACTACTCAGGCTGTATGTGTCGGGCATGCCAGCCCGCAACTTTGGATTTGGGTTATGGTCACGTTTAAGTTGGTCGAGCTCCATGTGACGTGGGGCATCGCCCTAGGCCTGGATGGTAAATTCCGTTCCGCTCGCGGAATTTGCGGAATTTGGGTAATTTCGCGTTCCGCGGAGAACGCGGAATTACAAAATTCTTCGCTCGCGGAATTTTTTGCTTGTTCGCGCTTTCAAAATGCGTGTTCGCGAGATATTTCTCCCCGAGCACGCAAACAGCGTTCGCGAACAGGAAAAAAGCATTGCGAACGGGCGGAACAAGCAATTCCGCATGTTCGCGGAACTTTTGCGTGCTCGTGGAGATTTTTTACCGTTTCGCGGAGCTTTGCGTAGCGCGACTACGCAAATTCCGGGCACCTTTTGACGCATCTTTTGTCTGCGTGTAGCAGAAGCGGCGCATCGACCCGGTTGCGGGAGCAAAATAGTTGCCTCGCCACAGAACCAGAGCTTTGCATCCAGAGGGCGACTCATCAGACAGCGTATCATTGCTGCTGCATCTTGGTGAGATCGACGCATCCCCACGACTGTGTGGCAGAATCCGGCGCAGTGCTAGGCGCCTCTCGACTCCGGCAACTGTTTTCAGAACTGAAGCATTGCCTTCCATGGAGAAAATTGACGCATCCTGCACCTGCGGCCTCGACAATGACACATCTCGCTGTTGCCACCAGGAAAAGTACTTTGTTACCGGTCCTGCATTGTCCCGTAGCCGGCCGTCTCTCCATCGCAGTCGGCCTGAACTTTGACTTCACCCCAGTTCAGCACGATCTAAAGTACTCTTTTTAGCACTACTTGCTTCTATGCACTTTACTGCATTTATTCCTTTAAAATGCAATATCTCAAGTTCTATGCATTGGCTGTTTGTCATTTTGGTCTTATTTGTTAAGAATACAATAATCTATTTATTTTTCCAAGCCTGTGTGGAGTCTTTTTGTGGTGTATTCATTGTGTTACTGTCTGTGTGTGTGTGTGTTGCACAAATACTTTACAAACTGCCTCTTTAGATAAGCCTGACTGTTCTGTGCCAAGCTACCAGAAGGTGAGCACAGGTTATCTTTTAGTTTGTATTGTTGCAAGGATTCTGCTCAGGAACAGTACTATGCTTGGGACCATAGAACATCAGCATGTAGGGAATGAGCAACCATACCACCTCAGTATCTATGAGCCCGAGTCCGACTGGCTCTAGTGCCTCACTTGCCCTCCTAACCTTTCCAGAGAGACAAGTGAGTTGGCACCCCAGAACACAACACTCGACCCTCTAAGGGATCGTGGTAACAGGACACACCCACTCACTCTCTCACTCGTACTTGTCCGCAATGAAGCATTGATTGTTCCACCCTCCCAAGGGGCGTTTTAAACCTGTCTCATGCCTGCCATTGCCTGGCCTGTGTGTGCACTTTACTGCCACTTCGACTTGGCATTTAAAACCACTTGCCACACCTTAAGCACCCCTTTTCTTGCATATAAGTCACCCCTAAGGTAGGCCCTAGGTAGCCCTAGGGCCAGGGTACTGTGTAAATAAAAGGAAAGACATGTACTTTTAAGTTTTACATGTCCTGATAGTGACAAACAGCAAAACTCGTTTTTTACTGCCATGAGGCCTACTCCTCTCATAGGTTGGCATTGGGAATTCTTTAATACCCTTTTAAGCTGTAATTCCTGATTAAAAAGGAGTAGCTATATCATGTTTCATATCTTTGGAATGGTAATGATAAATCCTCTTACGGCTCTTTGTGCCTTGCAACCTGTCTCCAATACACGTCTAGGTGGGTGACAGCTGCACTTTGTGCATTCCCTATAGACACCCACAAACACAGGAAGGGCAGGTGTGTCTGAGTACACATCTACATACATCTGCTTTCTGATGGCCCTGCCTGGGCAGGATGGAAGGGAGGGGATAACACTTTATTGAATATGTAGTGTCCTGTCCCCACACAAAAGACTGATTACTCCCCACAGATAGCCTGGCAGACAGGACTGGGTTGAAAGGGATAATTGTGCACTTCAGAGAGCTGCTTTGAAGTCACCCCCACATCAAAGGTACTACTTGGTAAAAGTACTGGGTCTCTGAACCCCTAAAATCAGACATTACTGAACTTATTACTGAAGCTCCGCCAGAAGAACTGCTGTGCTGCTTAACGGACTCAACTGGTCTGCTGATCTGGAAGGCCTGCTTTTCTCTTTGTTGCCCTGCTGTCTGCTGCTTTCTAGCTCTGCTGAAGGAGAGCTGGACACTGCCTTCACTTTAAGTAATGTCCAAGGGCTTGCTGGATTGCCTCCTGTTGCTTGAGATTCAGGGATATCAAAGTCTCTACCCCTGCTCCTGTGCATGCCTCACTGGAAGTGGCCCAGATACTTGCAAAATGGATTTTGACGCATCTCCTGTTTGTGTGTAGCAGAACCGGAGCATTGATCTAGTTGCAGTAGTAAAATCGGCACAGCACCTTGGAACCAGCAATTTGCCTCCAGAGGTTGACGCATCAGACAGCATATTGCCGCCACTGCAGCTTGATGAGATTGACTCATCCCTTCAACTGTGTGGCAGAATCCGGCACATCACTCAAACGCCTCTCGACTCCAGCAACCTTTTTCGGAACTGACACATCACCTTCACTGCATTGAGAAGATCGAAGCATCCTGTTCCTGCAGACTTCGACATCAACACATCTTGCTGTATGCGGCCAGGAAAAGTACTTTGTTCACCGGGGCTTGGATGGGTCCCGCAGCTGCCTGGCGCTCCATCGTGGTCGGCCCATACTTTGACTTTGCCCCAGTCCAGCGCAACCTAAAGTAACCTTTTTAGTGCTACTTGCTTCTATGCACTTTAATTCATTTAATTCTTTTAAAATTCAATAGCTCAACTTCTATACTTCGGATTCTTGTTGTTTTGGTCTTTTTTAGTTCAGAATACAATAATATATTTATTTTTTCTAAACCTGTGTGGAGTCTTTTTATGGGGTATTTATTGTGTTACTGTGTGTGTGTTGTACAAATACTTTACACATTGCCCGTGTAGATAAGCCTGACTGCTCTGTGCCAAGCTACTAGGGGGGTGAGCTCAGGTTGTTTTGTAGTTTTTATCCAGCTTACCCTGACTAGAGTGGTGGTTCTTGCCTGGCCTGGGTGCATACCTCAGCCAATCAGGAACCCCATTTATAACCCTGAACATGTGCTTTTTTGCAATCAAGTTGTACAGCCCCTGATGATCCTTTACTACACTGTTCTTCCCCCAACCATCCAGTGCCTTACAAAAAGAATCAACACAGTACACCCAGATCTGTTGGGCCAGGTTCTGATTGTCCGTGAACTTTTGCCTATACCTTCCTGGGGTCAGACCATATTTTCTGATAAGGGCCTCATTCATGGGGGATACCTCATTCTCTCCCTCTTCTTCAGGGCCAGTAGGGTGTCCCTTCCCTTGTAAAGGAAATGCATCCACACACGCAGACTGGCAGTAAAAGAGGCGCAGTAACTGACAGCCTTGCTTCTCGTAAGCAACAACTATAAGTACAAAGTACGTGTTTAGGCACAGCTTGCAGGTTTTCAAAACATAAATAAAAGGCACTGTCATTTACAATGCCAATAGCTCAAACTCTCGCAAATCCGAGACCTATTGCATTGCAAATGCTTTTTTTCTTTTAGTACCCGAGTCTAACACCGAGGGATCTGTGAGCACCGAAGTCTCCTTAATAACATAAAGCCGCAGTCCTTGCTGAGGTGTATGGTGCTCGCTCTGGGTGTAGTGCTGTTGTAACATTTGCAGGCTTGGGTTCTGGTGATGTGATTTAAATAAACAAGCACAGAGGAAAGAGGAAAGGGTGGTAGTGAGGAGCCAAGAGAGAGCCCAGGACATCTGAAGGAGTAATTGGACGGTTGTGGGGGGTCAACCTTGGGACTGGCTTAAGACCAGGGGTTTAGTACTTCAGCCACGGATCCTGTAATTCTGATCCAATCACTATGCTCAGAGTAGTAGCTCTGTCACTTTAAGAGGGTGGGTAGAAGCCAGCAGACTACTTTGGACCAAACTAACACAAACCCACTTGGCAAAAAACAAAAACACTACACTTGGCATGAAGACACAGCTGTCAGTCACTTTTCGTTGTTTACTTTGCTCTGGCACAAGCCGCCGTGCTATTTGTTACAAGTTACCCCAAATACTTAGGTAAAAATACACAAGGTATCAGAGCGCCTTCCATGAGCACCAATTACATTACACGGACACATTCATTTTTAGGTACAGAGAGATTAAGTGATTTGCTCAGAATCACAGGATGTTTGAGCCTCTCGCCAGACTCGAACCTCGTTCCCCAGCTTCCCCCAGGTTCTGAGCCTTGGGCTCAGTAGAAGAATGCTGCTATTGAGCAACGTGCAGACAACTTAAAAGGCGAGCCGACACAGCATGTTTCCACACTAGAAAACACCGGAGAGTTTGTGGTGTACGAATCATTCATTCACTCATTCACGGACTCACAGTTAGTTTCTAGAAACAAAACTGGGTTGTATAGATGGTCAAAAAGTGGAGCTGCTCACCCCCGGGAATCAGTTATGACCCTCGTAAGAAGCTGCCAACACTGCAAGTTAGGTCTCTGAGGAAAAAAACGTCCCCTTTCTCTCGTGCGCTGTGCACTGTGAAGTCGCACACCAAGATCCTTAAACAACGGGACTTCCTCGTGAACACGAGCAGAATCAAGTTTTAAACCATGAAAATAAATACGGAATTGTCTTTGGTACGGACAACCCCAGGTCACTATTTCAAGCAACATACACAACAGGAGATGCGCACCAGTGTGATGTTTCACACGCTCTCTCCTAGACATATCACACATTCCCTGCCTCAGAGAACACGCACTGGGCAAGGTTGGTAAATGCATACCTCAAGCCGTGGCCGTGGAGCTGCGCCCACCACTGTCACGCGCCCGGGGAATGCCTGGATGTGGAAACAAGAAGGCACTGCAGCTGCCGCCCTGCGCGCCGCTGCTCGCTCCCGAGGCAAAATGTTGTGGGAGTGAACATTTCAAAAGAGGTGGGACATGCACCCACCTTTAGCCATTTGCGTGCTTTCATTAAAGAAAGACACACGCAAAAGCCAATACAATGCGTGGGAGGAGTCAGACCCACACAGAGTAGAGACAAGAAGCCTCGCAGAGCAGCACATGCGCGCTGCTAGGCTCGACCTAAAAAGGCAAAAAGGACTTCAAATATTTTGAGTAGTGAGGACAGGCAGAGGATGAAAGATGTACCTGATACTTCAATGGGCAATGTGTCCCAATATTTGAAATGTACACCGTAAAAAGTGAGAGAGAACGAGAAGGTGTTGCTCACATAGGCCCCAGCCAGGCGCTTGTTGGTAAAATGAGAGGAATGAAAAATACAAATTAAAAATTAGTCACCGAGTTCTCAACAGAGTTGATCAATATGTGGGCCAAAATATCTGTTAAAACTTACCCTAGTGAGGGCAGGAGGGGAAGTGAACCAGCATAGAGATGGAGGATTTTTGAACAATATGGGCTGCCGGAGCTATTGACACATCATCGCTATTAAAAGGGAAGGGGGGATATGTGTCAGAAGCATTAGGAATCATTTCATGCATTATTAACGTTGTCGGAAGCATTAATAACCATTTTATGTATTAAAGTTGTCACCTAAGCAACAGGGCACTCACTTTTAAGTGTGTGGTGGAGTTATGAATCTGAATTGATTCTCGAAGAATGCAGGCTTTCACGTTCAGCCTCGCTGTATCACTAGGGCCGGGAAGGATAGTCCATCTTCACAGAGAATTGAAGCTGGAGAACTGCCGAAGTCAGCCTCCCAACGCTGATGGACCGGAGAGGATAATCTACACCTCCAAACAAATAAAAGAGGAGTACTGCCGAAGTCAGCCTCCCAACGCTGATGCTGCAATTGCGCGGCGCCTTGTGTCATCAATTAAATAGCTTAGTACGGTGTTCGGCTCGCAATGTGCACATCGTGCCATCTGCAAGGACGTGAAAGACTGAAGTGCTCTGGTTTCGAGTGACAACTCAGTCTGCGACAAGTATGTCTTATAAACGTATTCTACCAGATAATAGTGGAAGCTCTATTTATGAAATGAGAATTGTTATTGCACATACAGGCTCTGCAATGGCAGGCCCAAGACATGTTTAAAGGGCTACTTATGTGGGCGGCACAATCAGTGCTGCATACCCACTAGCATCATTTAATTTACAGGCCCTGGGCACTGGTAGCACAAATTACTAGGGACTTATAAGTAAATTAAATAGGCCAATTGTGGATAAGCCAATGGTGCAACGTTTTAGAGAAAGAGCAAAAACACTTTTGCACTGGTTAGCAGTGGTAAAGTGCACAGAATCCTAAGGCCAGCAAAAACAAAGTCAGCAAAAACAGGAGGTCTGAAGGCCAAAAGTCAGGGGAAACCAAGCATGCCAGGTCTAACAATATATATGTATGTATATATTTCTCTAAATATATTGCAATACTCTTACAGGTGCCTTCCCTTTAAAAATAATATGTATTTTCACAGACAGAAGCATAAAGCTACATGCACACACTCCTTCACTTATGTTATTTAAATAGGATGAATTTTTATGTAGATCTAATGAAAAATACACATATTCTTTGTTATAAATATGTTTTTACTATGATTAAACAAAATACATATATACATGAATAGAAACATATCCACACATCCAGATCTAATATATAGTAATATATATTGCATGCATACATATCAGCATGATACATTAATATTGTTGTACAAGGAATACATCACTGCATTCAATGCATATCATGCATGTAAAAATAGTTACATGTTCAGACATACCCATGTATGTTGTGCATATACATAGAATGTATATACATGAAAATGTAAAGTGTTATTATTAATTCAAAATATATCGTTATACATTTTTATTACAGTTACTTTCCCTCTAATCATATTTGCATACTCTAGTCTGACCGATATGTATTATCCTAGAAAGGGACAGAAGCCTATATGAAGACACTCATCTTACATCTACATACTCTACATACAATGAGATACTGAAGCCTGTAATGTAGAAACCTAAAGTTTTTGTATTATATGGAGTATTTTTTAAATATATGTAGACATAGAAAAGAAACCTACATACATAACAAGCAAGGTGAACTGCTTAGTCAGTTCAGTAGAGGAGAGCTGCCAAACCTTGGAACAGAAATCACAGGTGAGAGAACCCAAATCAGGTAGCAGGAAAGAGAAGGAGCAGAACTGTGAAGGTGTTGATGCACTTTCAGACACAGTGAGCCAAAGAAAATAGCCCAGAGCTTCTTGACCCAGCCAAGAATGGGAGATATCCCCAGGCCCGCAGGGCCTCGTGTAGGGCACTTTGACCAGTGAACAGAGCCCAGGGCCATGGGCATCCATTCCATGGCCTGACCGAGCTCTGACACAAGGCTAGGTCTGAGCTTCTAATCCCAGCCAAGCAGGGAAGACCTCTCCAGGGCTGCAGTACCCAATCTCAGTTGCTTTGAGGCACGCCGGGTTGGAGAAAACAACCCTGTGACCTAGGACTTCCACCCCCTGGCTTACCGGAGCTCTGATCCGGGGCCCGGACAGAACTTCTTAACCCGGTTAAGTACGGGAGCACTCCCGGTGCCTCCAGGACCCCATCCCTACCACTTTGCCACACTGCAGGTTGCTTAGTGGAGACCAGTTTGGGAGCTTCTACCTCAGGTCAAACCTAAATTCTGATCCAGGACCAGGTTCAGGTGGTCTTCCCCTACGACCCACCAGAGTACTACCTAATTGTGTAATCTGCACACAATGAGTGACAGAGCAGGACATTCAAGAGATTGTATCCGGCCTACTGGAGCCCTGAAGCTTCAAATGAGCCGTCATTGGGAGCTCCATGGCAGCTCGAAATTCTGAACACTGAGTCATGTTTAAAAAGTATGTGTTTTGTTTATTTATTGTAAGTACAAAACGTCGCCATTGATGTTGGCAACGCACATTTTGCATCAGCCTTGTAGGTGTGGTAAATGTCTCACAGGCATAATTTCACAACCCATCAATAATAATTTCGCTCAGCTCTACTTTGAATCTTTAATTTACAAGTCTATATAAAAGTCCTAATATAATTTTTTTCCTAAATAGTGAACTTTGATTTCAATTGTGGCCTGTGTTGCCTGCAGGCGTGATTTCCCTTCTCCAATAACTCTAACATGTTGGGTGCATAGTTAGCTCATTGGTGAGCGGTCATCAGGGCCAGCTTTAGGGCTGGTGCTGACCTTGGGGGTGCTGTGTTTAGAAGTTCCTTATGGGTTTACAAGCACCTGCTGCAGAGGTTCCTGTGTGTCCAGAAGGTTTCAGGCAACAATAACAATCTCCAGATAACTTTGGTGATTAATGTTCCTGCTAGAGAGAGAGATCAAATATTTGCCTAGTGGTCGTTTTACTCATCATAAAGTAGCAGAGAAAGAACCTGTACCATGCAGATCACAGAACTGTATTTTATGTGGGTAGCTCAGTGGGTTACTGCTTTTGTCACAGATATACTTTTGTTACTTGCAGTTCATATATTATAATCCTAATATAGCACACTGACTTATGTCTGTCAATAAAGGGTTGCATGCAAATTGCATGGTATAGGTTTGAACGTTATGTGGTACAGGTTAAGATGCCTCTTTTTTTCCCCAGTCTTCTATTATCTATTGCTAAAGGGTTTGTTTGGGTAGAAGTACATTCTTTCTCATTAGTTAAGCAAGTCCCAACCTGTGCTTCAAGACAAATGAAATGTATGTGAGAGAGAGGCTATGGAGAGGGGCACTGGTGAAGGATGGTAGTGAGGGAATCCATAGAGAAGGAGGTCATGGGGAGACGGGTAGCAAATAAATGGTCTCACTGGGCGCCATTGTCGCTAAAGCCGGTCGTGGCGGTCATGCACAGACAGGGCTGATTTAAATAAACTAATTGGTCTCTAGGCATTTGTAAGGTTTTAAATTATGTGTGGAGCTGATGCATGCTGTATTGGCTGAAGATCTCCATGAGAGGGAAGGGGAGCTGTCACTCTTCCCATCAAAGAGCATAGAGTTAGTGGCACTAGCGAGCCTAGACTATGTGACTATTCAGTACACGGACTCGCTGATGGCACTGCAGTCCTCTGCCAATGAGGACCCAGTGTGGTCTGTTTACAGCTCTTACAATCCCCAGGTTATGTAAACGGCGGTCTGCCACTTAGATAAATTCTGAGGGCAGGTGGAGTGACCCAATAAAAGCAATTTTGATCCTTTCTTAAGTGGGTACTTTTCTAGGGAACCTTCCTGTTAGAAAGTTTGTGGATTATGCACCTGCTGTAGAGCCATGAACGACTTGTCAGTAACAAAATCCGAAACCATCTTCGGCGGCTGTGTTCAAATGGGGGGGCATATGTACAAGGAGTTAACGCCGCCTTAGCGGCACTTTTCCGACAGTTTTGAGGCAAGATTTTTATTGCCTTATGTACAAGCTGCCGCTAACCTCTGTTAGCGGCAGTTTTCCGGCGAAAACGTCCATTATAAAGATCGCCACTTCTGTTAGTGATAATGACATGCAAGGGAGGCATTCCCGTGCAAAAACGGCCGCTAACCCCACTTAGCGATATTTACAAGGGGATTCCTTAAATTTGGAGGACCAAAAGTTAGAGGCAGTTTTTTAAGACCAGAAAATAGCTGGTCTTAAAAATGGAGATAACCCTTGGGGCCTCATTTCAGCAGGTTTTGTTGCTGGACCGCGCTGCTAGCTGCGCTGCCCTGCGACAAAACTACAGGGCAGGACTGCGCACCATCAATAAGATAGTGCGCATTCCTGGGCCTCACTCATGAAAAGTGTTGCAGCGTTGCGACAAGACAGCGTTGCAACACTTTTCACTACCCCCTTCTTGCGACACCACGGATGCGCTGTATTTACTAGACAGCGCTTGATGACGCAAGTAATGACAGATACATCTGGAATCCTGATGTATCTGTCTGCGCTAAAGTCACCCATTGCTGCAGTCTCGTCACAACCATGACGCAACTCCAGCAATGCAGGGGGCCAGCCTATCCCTGTGGCACTGTGTCACCCTTATGCCTGCCATCATGCAGGTGTAAGGTACTGACGCAGTGCCGTTCTTGAGGGGTGCCCGGGTGTCGGCGCAGTTGGAGATCCATCAGTGGCGGTTGCGCGCTTCGGTGTCATCGTCTGTAAGCGTTGGCGGAGTGGTGATGCTGAGGGAGTTGACGAGACGTACTTCGGTGGCTTTGATCCAGCTGCGAGGGGGCGATGTTGGCGGTTGTGTACGGTGGGCATGGTGAAGCTGTGATGTATACAATGATGGTCAGTCCAGGAGAGTCTGGTGGTGTGGCTGTAGTTGAAGGTCCCAATGGCGGAGGAGACGTGCTCGACCGTGTGTCCTGCTATGTGGCTTGCTGCGGTGACTAGCTGCTTGAGTCTGATGTTGGGGAACTACCCCAGGAGGGGGTAGTGTTCTGGTCACTGGGGTTGTCCAGGTGGAACTTGAGTTCGCCGAGTAGGATGTCGTCGGTGGATGGGAGAGCCTGGTGTGCAATAAGGTCTACAATGGTATCGGAGAATGGGTGTCCATGGCCCGGGGGGCCTGCAGATGAGGGTGCCGCAGAGGACGGGGTTGGGGTTGGTCCGGATCTGGAAGTTACGGTGTTCCATGGTCACCGTTGGGTCATTAGAGTGCGTGGTCAGTCGGAGTGTGCTTCTGTAGGTGATGGTAATGCCTCCTCCTGGACGGTCAGGGTGGTCCTTGCGGGTGATTTAGTAGCCGTCAGTGATGGCGATGTCCGGTCCGGAGCAGATGTTGGTCCTGGCAGGTGATGTGGCATCCAGGGTTGATGGTGAGGCGGGTGCTGGTGCCGTAGGGGTGGAGTGCCCGAGAGGAAGGGTCCTTGGTCCAGGGGCAGACGGACTCAGACGGGCTTGCCTATGGCTTGCCTGTGGCACGGGAGACGTCCATTACAACGCAGGCATTACATCGTAATGCCTTTAGAATGCAAATCCAACAACGCAGGTGCCTTTACATCACATTCCATTACAACGCATTGTGAGGTCAGTAATGGGGTATTTTTACATTTTAGGGTGGGTATGGGTTTTGGGTGTCGGAGATGAAATGTGGGGTGTATTATGGGATTAAATTTGAAATTTGGGGTGTGTTTTGGGGTCAATCATGAAAATTGGGGTGTGCATTTGGGTCAAATATGAAAATTGGGGTATGAATTTGGGTCAAATATGATTTTTAGGTTGTGTTTTGGGGGCTCAAAGATGAATTTTAGGGTTCATGGTTTGCTTTGGGGTGCAAGGGTCAGTTTTAGGGTTGCACTCAGTCAGTCAGTCAATAAACTTTATTCGGTTTTAACATCAAAACCATAAAAGTTACACAAAGACATTCTAATATATAAATCAAATCTCCTTAAGCTAGTGAACAGTCAAATTAAAATCATACTCCCCAAGTGCAATTCAAAATATAAAGTGCAATGTGCGATAAATACATATGTACAGTCCACAAGAATATTAAAACTGCAACCACCAGGAGCATTTGTATAAATTATGCACGTTATATGAGTGCAAACATGGGTGTATAACATTCGAACAGTAAAAATGCATTAATACAATAACAAGTTAAACATCCATAAAGGATCGCGATTTAACACAAGCTTTTAAATAGCCAAGTGTAAAAAACAATGACTCCGTAGACAACATCTGTAGATGCAAGAGTGCAGGGCGAACCTGTCTAAAATTCAGTCGTTTTAAATAAGGGACCAAAAAAATCCTGCGAGGAACTTCATAAAATCTACAAGCAAACATGAAGTGCAACAAATCCTGCGGAGACTCACCGTCGCAGCCGCAGGATAGTGTCACACTTGCCCTCTTATGGTCTTTTGGTCTAACCAACAAAAGATGGTATAGATTCATCCTAAACCTTGTTAAAAGATATTTCTCGTGAGAGGACAAACACCCCATGAGGTAGGGTTCGGTTGACAAGGTGGGAATAGTAATGTTTACATCTCCGCAATCCAACACCTTCCTTACTGTTGCAATATGCCTAGTATTAGTATGCATTGTAATGGAATGTGATATAATGATATGCGTCGTAACTCCATATATACCTTTGGCACACCAATGGTTCGCCCGCTGCGCATGGCTGCACAGCGGCTGCCGTTGAGAAGTGCTGCGGGGGGGACTGGACAGCTGGGAGGTGGGAAACGCCGGAAAGAACACTGGATGGGGCATGGACGCGGGTGTGTGTGTGTGAGCGGGTGTTGTAAATATTTAAATGAGAGAAATCTTACCTCGAGGCCGGGTCCCGTGTCTTCGTTGCTCCTGCTCTCCTGAATCTGCTTCCAGGAACAGGAAGTAGGCAGCCAGGCTCCCTCCCCTAAGCCAATCACAAAGCTGCAATGCGGCGTTGGGATTGGACATTGGCGCCGGGACGAGGCGTTCAGCCAGGGGCTGGAGGTGTGGGCATGTTCTCCATGCAGGCTGTAATGCAGCCTGCACTGCGAACAGGACAGTGCGCATGACTGCTTTGTGCGGCCTGAGCGGGCCGACCAAACAGTCACTGCGCACTTCAGTGGGCATGCCACTACGCCCCTGCCCTGCTCCGTGAGTGGAGCAGCCCTACCCACCATCCCGCCTGCAAAGGAAACATGGCACGATGACATCAGTAAGTTATCATCATGTGATGATTGTTCCTCTTCTTGCACTGCTTGGAAGCAGTGGGGCGACGCTCTTCCGCCATAGAGGATGAGCCCACACTGGGGTTGCGTTATCTACTGGTGCTAGGCCTGGGCGACTCGACCCCCGGGCCTCCTCCGCTATGTGTCCCACCTTCTCCTTACCTGGACATTGACACCGTGGCGCAATCCGCTAAACTCTCTCCAAATCTGTGACTCACCCAGCAGGAGCCTCAGCCAGGTGGGATTTCACAAGCGTGGGTACAGCAGTCGCCGCCAAGTCCACTGGTGAACCTCCCGATGCAGTTGATGCAGCAGGCCCCTTTAGGCGTGAACTTGCAGCGCTCCCGCAACACAAGCTTGGCGCAGCTCAGGGGCCTCACCCTCCACAGCGTCCGGCCAGCGCAACCTCATCCGGCCTGTGATGCAGAGAGGTGCCACCCACCATTGGTAATCCTCTCTGTGCACTCAGGTGTAGTGGTGGATCGTAGTATGCGATGCAGACCTCCCTACGTTGGTGTGCAGGAGCGCCTCTACCATTCACAGCTCCAAGGGGCGCTAGGTGGTCTTCTCACACAGGTCAGCAACGTGTCTCCATGCGACCGGCCAGACTTCACCACCAGGTACAGGCGATCGCCGCGCCTCAATGTCTACCACCAAGGCTCATCGACTCCACAGCTCATCCGCATCCCACTCCAGGCTCCAGACGCAGGTCCAGCGAGGCATCCAGACTCCAGACGCAGGTCCAGCGATGCATCCAGGCTCCAGACGCAGGTCCAGCGAGGCATCCAGGCTCCAGATGCAGGTCCAGTGAAGCATTCAGGCTCCGGACGCAGGTCCAGTGAGGCATCCAGGCTCTCATCCTGGTCACCCTGGATGTTGGGTGGCTTGAGGGGGTTATTGATGTGTGCTGCACCTGGCCCTGGCTGCTCCATTCTCCATTTCATTGTTTTTTTTGCCTATTTTCTATTGGAGGTCGACTGATTTTTTCCATTAGAGGCAAAAAAAACTCACGTTGGGCTGACTAACATGCGTTTTTTTTGCCGCTAATGGGCCTTTCATTGGTTTTCGCCCGCTAACGACGGAATTCCTATCGCCATCACGCTAATGTTAGCGGCAGTTTTCACCGCTGATCCCTGAAGCTATCGCCATGTAGCGACGTCTTGTACATACGTCGCTAACAAGGCGATAGTTTTCAGCTGTACACAGCGGTAAGAAAACTGCAGCTAACTAGCGTTAGCGATAGTTTTCGCCAGTCCTTGTACATATGCCCCAGGGTTTCTTAAAATATAACAATGTGTATTTAAAGATGATCACTGTAGATCCATGTAAGTCCGCTTTAAATGCATTTTGCTATTTTTTAAGACAGCCCAATCAAAGAGAACGACCTAGATGAGCATGATTTCGGGGGGCCATCTAGAGAAAAGAGCATTGTCACCAAGTCAATAGGTATCACGGCCGAGATATATTATCTTTGTCAATGATTGGTTTAATATATGATGTATGCATTTGAAAAGATGTATCTCACAGCTGCCCTGTCAGGCCACACCTAAAACAGATGTTGAGCGGGTTACGTGGGGAATGAGAGTTGGTGATGTGAAGTATTAGAGAGGCTCATTAGAAAAGTGGACTCCATTCAGTGTTTATTTTTTGTCAAATATTAATAAGTAACTGACAAACGTGTACATATTTTGTACTGTATATGTGCATCAAAAGCAATGAAAATTGATCACTGCCTTGTTTATAAACGGTGCTGTTTGTGAATCTAAGCACGCCACTGAATGTGTTTGTCTGGTTGTTTCCTCTGGGGCTGAACTTGTCCAGAACACAAGTACGTGTAGGCTTTTGTTCTGTTTTTTTGGGCGAGGGCCTGGCTACTTGTTCTGAATGGCGTGGGGCCATCTCTCCACGGAATGAAAGGACGCTGAGCAGGTCAAACGAGGCTGAAGAGCTGTCAAAGTTGGGAAATCACTTCTTAGTAGAGAGGTTCAATAACTCAGTGGACCGCGTTCGGTGAGTACAATAAATCTGTGCCCTTTTTGCAAACTGTTAATTATTGATTCTGCCAACCTTGTATCACTATATTTATGTTATTCGGTATTTTGTAGTCTACACTAACCCTGGGCGAAGTGCTACGCTACGCTCGCGTAGTTTGCGAAGTTTGCGCTACTTCGCACAACGCGAATTGCACGTAGCACAGTGCGAACACGCGTAGCGTGGCGTAGCGTAGTGCCGCGGTCATTTTTGCTTGCTCGCGGTCCTCAACGTCAAGTTGGCGACCGCGAGCAAGCAAAATGACATCCCGGCGAGACTTTTTCTCGTTCGCGATCAGCAACATCAAGTTGCCGATCGCGAGCGTGAAAATAAACCTCCCGGCGAGATTCTCAACGCGGGGAGGTCAGGTTTCTCATTGCGAGTGGTCGCGTATGCTTGCGACCGCTCGCGATGAGAAACTACCAGTCCGCGTTGAGAAGCTGCCGCTCGAGTAAAAATCTACTCGAGCGGCAGTAAAAGACAGCTCGCACTGTGCAAGTTGCCGTTTTCAATGATTGCACAGTGCGGACAAGCATCCGGCACTGTGCAATCATTGCGAACAGTGCGCTACGCAGTTCGCGTAGTGCTACGCGAAGCTTGCGTAGCGCGAACTGCACTTTGCGTAGCTTCGCGAAGCATTACTTCGCGAACTACGCCCACCCTTAGTCTACACGCGTATCTACAGAAGTGGGCCGTTATCATTGCCTTTTGTTTCTAAAGATGTGCTGTTTGTGATTCCAAACAGTGACGTTTTTTATTTTTTCTAGGTGGAGTGTATAAGTTCATGCAGTTATCCTATATAGAGATGTATTCAGGCTGTTGTACTCAAGATGTTTCTTTGGCTTCTTGGCTACTGAGTTCTAGCAGACATGTGGGCAATTGGGCATCTTCTCATCCCATTAATTATATAGAAATGGCACGGAGTTATTCTTCAGCTGCTTTTAGAATCAAACTCTTTTTAGTGGCTTCAATTCATGTTTTAAACAGTTTTGAGTGAGTAATGTACTTAGGAACAGGGTGATTCTTCACACATATCAACAACAGAGTTTTACATTTGATGTATTACTGTGTTACTATTTTACATATGTGATTTTAGAGCCTGTGACGTAATCTTCTTTGTAAGCAGTGATATGTGATTGTATTTAGTTGTTAATAGTAGCAATAATTTAGTTTTTAAAGACATCCTTTTAAGGCTTCTCTGGAGATTGTTCTATATTGTCTAGAGTTAGATGTATAAACATTTCCTTCAAACAACCCATGAATGAAAACTGAACATAACTATCGTCTGACAATTCTCAGCACATGTTTTCTGCACTCTTTCTGGAAAAATGATGAAGATAAGATGCAGTAATGACCATGTGCACGGATCCAAGAAGCTCATTGGCTAAGTGGACTTGCTTTGTGTACCGTCTAGCATATTTAAGATAACAGGGGTGTTTTGTAGTGTTCACATCCATCGTAGTATATATGTCAACGTCTGCTCAATGTGCTCTTTGTGAATACAAACAATATTGGTGGAGTCAGACAGACATTTTAGGCCTAATTTATGAGGTTTTGACACAGGGCAGCGCCACAAGGAATCTTCCTGCGCTGCCCTGCGTCAAAACAAAAGGGCAGGAATGTGCCGTATCTATGAGATTTGGTGCATTCCTGTCCTTTTCCCCTGCGCTGGCGCACAATGGGCTGCCATGCACCAACGCAGGCACCCTTGCACCATGGTGCAAGGGTGCCTGCGTTGCGGGGCTCATTGATTTTGTGCAGGAAGGCACACCTTCCTGCACAAAATCAAATCAAACAATTCAGGTGATTTCCTCTTTCTATGTGTGCTGCAAAAGGGAAAAAAATAAGGGGAAATGAAAACATTCCTCCTCGTGAACGCCACCCCTGGGTTGGCGTTAGATCCTGACACATTCCCAGGTTTACGATGCCTCGCAAATCTGGGAATGCTTCAGGTTCCATGGGTGTTATGTGGGAACACCCACAGCCAGGGCCGAACTTAAATGAGGCTCTTTGTTGTTATCTGGGTGGTTGTACCCAGCCCTGTATTTACCCCGAGCAAAAGTACGTTCCGCTCTTGTATTCCACCTATTCTAGGGATTCTTGGGTGAGGACCTGGCTACTTACTTCCTACTGAAGTGGAGTCAGCTGTTTATCCCATTAATTCCTTCAAATGCCACGTATCTAATAACCTATAGATGCTTTTGGAATGAACTACTTTCTAGCTTAATTCTTCGTCAATTTCTGATAAGTAACTATTATATATATTTAGGGCCACTAGAATTATGCGTCAGGGAAGGGTTACATTATGCGACAGTGTTTACTAAACTATGCAGCAAGAAGAGGCATATTATAAGGTTAAATGCAGCACATTTTGTTATTGTATTTCGTAATTAATATGCCATTTTTACATGCTAGCAGTATCTGGGCAAAGGTTTCACCTCGTTACTACCAATCGGAATCCCAAACACAGTAATAAACAACAGAAAGATGACAGTCAGCCTTTGCAATTGCTACGGGCCTTCCACGGCTCATCAAGATGTTGATGCGTTTTCATTCATTTTTTTAAAATCTTCAGACTATGCAGCAGATGATAAATTACGCCCCAAATACAGCAAATATATTACTATGCAGAATTCCAGCGGCTCTGCTTATACTTCTAGCAACGAAACTAGTTAATACACTTCAGTAAAATATGACTAAACCTAATGTATTAGTGTTTCTGTGTTTGCATATATTATTTCTGCTTCTGTTTCAATATCCATGTTCAGAAGGTATTCATTTATGATTGTATTTAGCGAAGATCGGCCATAATTTTTAAATTTATAAAGAAAGAAATAAATAGTTTTTAGCATGTTATAGAAATTAATTCAGAACTAGGGGCCTGATGTATCAAGCCCTTTGGCTGTCACAGAGCCTGCAATTTGTCAAATAACAGTGTTTGTAACCCCAAAAAGGATTTTTGTACTACTTACTGTACTCAATTTGCATGTTAGAAATGTCTTTCTTACTCACAAAAGGGATTCTGCCACTCATTCCTAATCACAACTTATTTGAGTTCTAGGAGGGGTGGGCTGCTAAAGTTCACGCACAACCAGCCATGGCCCAAATTAGTTTTTTGAGTGTGGCACACCTGTCTGGTGGTTACACCCCAAAATCCACCAGAAAATGAAGAGTAATTTTTGAGAAGACAGGTAATGCCCAGTGTTAACGTTAGAAATCCTTGGAATAAATGTCCCAATGTGATTGAAGGATTTTTTCTTTTTTCGTGGTTCTGTATTTATTCAAATCAAAAAAGGAACAGAACTAGCGACAGGTGTTTCTCCCGTATGGCTGGCACGCCAAGGGCTTTTTCAAGGCTGATTGATATACCATGAGTAAAAGGTATTATAATCAAGTTTATACAGAACAGATTATTTGCAACCAAAAAAATGTTGAAATATGTTGTAATACATGTGACATAACGTAAAATTTAAGCAAACCAGAAATGGTCATGGAGAAGAAAATAGAGAAGAAAAGATAGATGACAAAAGGGGAATGAAAAAAGAAGGGAAAAATTACATGGGAATTGTAGGAAGAAACAAAAGGATTGTCACACACTCAGTTTCTTTTCATTAAGCAAAAAGAATTCTGATGATTAACTCTCACAGCAGAGTCATAAATGTAACACCATATCTGCTGTATTAACCTGGACCAGTAGGAAGTTATGGTAAAAAATTGGATCCTGGAAAGTTCCAAACTATTAAAAGAAAAACAACTAAAGAAAACAATAAATCCATGCACAAGCATAATGCGAGGGAAGGAGTGCGAAGCTGGCCTGGTATATGATGTACACTTATGGAGGTGGACACATTGCACCCGTCCAGACAACCCTTATGGTGATTTAAGAGGTCTTAGACAACCTTAGAAAGCTCTCTAAGTGGTAGCTGTGGAAAGCAGCCTTCAGGCTTAGTCCAGAAAGGGTGTAAAGCAGCTTGTTTTACCAGAATGCAATTTTATAATATAGATTAAGTGAAAAATAACCTCACAAGGTATTTATAAAAATATGTATTTATTATATAATACTCTCTTACACATACAAATATCTCCTACCCTGAGATATGCACAATGCACACAATACTTTGCAAAGAAACACAGTAAATAGCACGTAATACACAGTGGACCCCGGGGGGGGACCAAACCATATACTAAGAAAGTGGTATATGAACCACGACTCGGGTCAAGACAATGTCAAGAGGACGGAAAAGTGCTGGGGACCCAAGGAACCACCCAAGGTGAGTGACTAGGAACCCCACGGAGAGAATGTGCAATGTGGGAACACAACCGTGTGCTCCGTACAAAACTACGTGTAAGTCGTGGTTGGATTTTTAAAGATTAAGCACCCTTCCCAATGGACCCTGAAGAAACCCTGTGGAAGACAGAAGGTTGGAGAGCCAGCCCACCCGTGGATACCCTAGTACCCGCGTTACCTACACCAGGGAAGCCGGGTTCATAAGTGTGAAGTTGTGTCGGAAACCACCGTTGAACCCAATGGAGGACTTCAGGAAAGTGCTGCTGCTGGAAGAGGAGAAAGTGTCCGGTGGAATCCGAAGGTGGATTCTAGACGAGAAGTACCTGCAAGCAGAGGGGACAGAGTCTATGTCACTAAGGAGTGACCAGGAGACTTGGAAGACGAATGCCCTCCGATGTCGGGTGTTGCAGGAGAGTTGACGAGGACCTTGACTCTGCAGCTGTGAGGACCAGGCGATGCTAAGGAAGACTAGGAGCCATGCACAAGCTGTCCCACAAAGGATGTTGAGTGCTGAGGGGTCGATGTCCGGCGGCAGCACCAACAAGCCTTGGCAAAGGCAAACAATGCAGGAGCTGAAGAAAGAGCAACGTCGGGACCAGTAAGGTCCAGGGGACTCACCACAAGCAGGGGAGTCAGCGCAGGTCCAGAGCAATCAGGGCATTAAAAGAGAAGCAAAGGTGACCCTCAAATGGACCCACAGGCCAGAGGCAATGGAGTCGGGAGAGGACCTCAAGCAGCTCACCAAAAGTTGCAGGCCACGATGCACACAATGCGGTGTGGCTGAAGATTCTAGTCACAGGAATTGCTCAAGGATGGGGCTTCTTGGAGCCCAAAGATCTTCTTGGAAGGAAGTCAACAAGCCTGTGCAACTGCAAGTTGATGCTGTGCACAGGGGTTCGGTTATTGCAACCCCCACAAGGGATACTGACCTCAAACTTGGTTAGAGGGCAGGGCAGGCCTTGCGAGCTATGGAAAACCACCACCTATGTTGCAGAACCTTTTGGAGTCTGTAGGAGGTCAGGATCAGCAGACCAGTCGACTTAGTTGCAGTGCCTGCGAATGCAGGGGAGTGACTCCTTCACTCCAAGGGAGATTCCTTCAGGTGTCTTTGATGCCCACACGTCTTGGAAGGTTCCTGTATAGTGCACAGGCACAGACAATGCAGCAGACTGGAATGGAGATGAAGTCGAGCCCAAACGAAGTCCAGCGAAGTCCAGAGGGCCCAGACGGTAGAAGAGAAGTGGTGTTTGATCTGAATCTTATCCCACGATGAATCTAGGGACCCACCCACAGGTAAGCCCTTAAGTACCCTTAGGAAAGGGTTGGGACGATTCAGGGGACCCTCCCAGGGGAGGGTCTGGACAGGGGGGAGGTTACTCCAATGTCCGTTGGCCAATTTTACGCCAGACCGGGAGCCAACAGCTCCCATGACTAGTTTGAACAGGACTATGCATGGGGACACCAAATGTGCCCCTCATGCAGACTGAGTGGCGCTGGCAAGAGCACCCACCTTACCCCAATACACTAAATCCTGTCTGGGAAGTGGTCACACCTCCCTGTGACAGGATGCCTATTGTTTTGCCTTCCCCTGCTCGAGCTTGGCTCAGCAGCAGGAGGGCAGATCGTGTCTCTGGTCCGCAGAAACCATTTTGTGCTGTCCGAGTCTGGAGACTGGTACTGGGGACATGGAGAGCCTAACAGAGGGCTCTTCCAGTGCTTGGAATCATACGTGTGGGGGTATGATTCCAACATGTTTGATACCAAACATGATAGGATTCATTGCAGCCAGTTTCGAGATGGTCATCGCGTAAGTACGCGGTGCCCCTCTATATGGTATATGGCTGCTTCACTGACAACCCAGGAGAATAGACTCCATAGGCTGTAGGGATGTCCTGCTCATGCAGGGGCACCCTCTTACTTAGAACCAAGCACCCTGCCTTCAGGATTGCAAAGGCCTGCTATAGGGGTGACTTATAGGTTTTAAGTGCAGTGACCTTAGATATAGGAAGCCTATATATTTAGCTTACACAGGCTGCAATGGCAGACCTGTAGTTCCATTTTGAATGGTCTCCCGTGGGTGGCATAATGCATGCTTCAGCCCATGGGGGACCTCTGGGGTACCTATGCCCTGGGTACCTTAGTACCATATACTAGAGACTTATAAGGGTACCCCAGTATCCAATCTGGGATGTACCTACGTACTGAACATAACAATTTAGGGAGAAAGCAGATAGACTGGGGTCATGATTAGCAGGATCCCAGTCAGACTAGTCAATAACAGCTTAGCTCCAGGCAAAAAGTGGGGGTAACCATGCAGAAGGATTCTACCTTCCTACAGAAGGCAGATACCAGGACACCATTGCATGGTGACAAAAATGACAGACTAATACATGATATAATAAAGTAGGTAACTTGGTTTGTAGAAAGAGCCCAAATAAACCACACAGCAGGACACCCATATCTAAAGAGGAAAACGTACTTGTGAGTCTATAGACCTGCAATTACTTTGGCTATGTTTGACTCCAGTGGCATGGAGAGCACGGGACACACGTCTGGGCATACCCGGTGCAAAAGACACACCGAGTGGGATGGGCATGCTCAGACATGAGTCCTGTGCCCTCCATTCCACTGGAGTCAAGCTAGCCTGACTGATGAGGGGTGATACTGTGAAGCTGGTCCCAGGATGCTTGTTTCTGGTCTAGGGAGCACCTAGCCTGGCAGTTAGGGGTGGACTGCTCCCATGGGGAGCAGGGTCAAGACTTATTTGTATATGGCTGGGTTTAAACTGGAATGGAATGGGAAGCAAAAAAACAATGGGTTTAGGCCCAGATCTCTGTACTGGGGTGAATGTTTGACACTGTTCAGCATTCCGTCCATCAATTGTTCTTTTTGCAATTGTCGCCCTGAGTGGGACAGGCATGCCCAGAAGTGGGTCATGTGCTCTCCATGCTACTGGAGTCAAGCTAGCCTGGCTGATGAGGGGTGATACCCTGAAATCGGTCCCAGGATGCTTGTTTCCGATCCAGGGAGGACCTGGCCTGGCAGTTCGAGCTGGACTGTTCCCATGGGAAGCAGGGCCAAGCCTGAGTTGCATATGCCTGGGTTTAAATTGGAATGGCATGGGCCGCAAAAAAACAATGGATTTAGTCCCATATCTCTGTACTGGGGAGAATGTTTGACACTGTTGAGCATTCTGTCCATCAATTGTTCTTTCTGCATTTGTCACCCGGAGTGGGACGAACATGCCCAGATGTGGGTTCTGTGTTCTCCATGCCACTGGAGTTAAGCTAGCCTGGCTGATGAGGGTGATACTTTGAACCGGTCCCAGGATGCTTGTTTCCGGTCCAGGTAGGACGTGGCCTGGCAGTTCGGCTGGCCTGTTCCCCTTGGGGAACCAGGGTCAAGACTGATATGCATATGGCTGGGTGTAAACTGGAATGGTATGGGGAGCAAAAAAATGATGGCTTTAGGCCCAGATCTCTGTACTAGTGTGAATGTTTGAAATTGTTCAGAATTCTGTCCATAAATTGTTCTTTTTGCACTAGTGGGCTTGCAGCACTGATTATACCACCCACCTAGGTAGCCCTTTAAACATGTCTCAGGCCGGCCACATCAGAGACTGTGTGGGCAGTTTATACTGCCATGTCGACTTGGCATTTAAAACCCCTTGCCAAGCCTTACACTCCCATTTTATTACATATAGGTCACCCATAAGGTAGGACCTAGGTAGCCCATTGGGCAGGGTGCTGTGTAAGTTAAAGGCAGGAAGTGTACTTTTAAGTTTTCCATGTCGTAGTAGTGAAAAACTCTCAAATTTGTTTTTCACTACTGTGAGGCCTACCCCTCTCACAGCTTAACATTGGGGATTCCTTATCACATTTAATAAGCTGTAATTCCTAATTGAGAAGAGGTAGGCCTGTCATTCTTAGTACCTATGAAACTGTAATGATAAATCTTCTTTAATGGTAAAGTCGACTTTATCATTGCAATTTTGAAAATTCCACTTTTTAAAAGCTGGCATTTTCCTGCTCTTAGCCCTGTGTGACTGCAGCCTGTCTCCAATGCACATCTGAGGTGGGTGACAGCTGGACTTTGTACATTCCCTCTAGACAGCCACACACAATGGGAGCTTAGGTGTGACTTGATGGGCTATCCTGAGAGGATCGGAGGTAGGAGCTGGGAACAGCCTCACACTTACCCATGAATAGGCTGCACCCTGTCCCCACACAAACGAAGGGCTGCATACCCTCCCTATAGTGAGTCTGGAGCCAGGGCAGGAAGGGAGGACCTCTGTGCACTTCAAAGACCCTTCTTTGAAGTCTCCCCCACTTCAAAGGCACCACTGTGTATAAGAATTGGACCTCAGGCCCTACCACTTCAGTACACTTCTGGACCTGTGGATACTCTACCAAGAAGAAGGACTGCTGCGCTGCTGAAAAACTGTCACTCTGCTGGACTGCTGCTCTGGAAGAACTGCTGCCTTGTTGTGCTGAGCTGCTGCCCTCTTTCCTGGAGGGTAAGAACTGGACCTGGAACCCATCTTGAACCCAGGACCCCAGAGTGACTCAAAGGGCTAGTGTGCTGGATTCCTGATCCGAGCCTCAGGGACATACCAGGCTCCCCACAGCTTCTGGACCCATCTTCAATGAGTTCCTGACCCCAAGAGTTGCCTCTCAGGTCCCTGGACCCTTGGGAGGATCTGTAGCTCTTAAAATCAAGCTTTTGGGCTCTTTGCGATTGCAAACGGACCCGTTTGCACTGGAACCATGCCCGTAGCATAACCGTGACCCACCACAAATTTGTCTCTTAGCCCAGCAAGCATTGTCCGCCAGCGTGGATCGCCACCGCGAGGCTCCAGCCCATACATCTGTGACGCCTGGCCTGCTCTTTGTGACCCACCGACCACCGCCATTGATGCTCTCCTTGCTCCCAGCGAACTTCTGCTCCGCAAACGGGACACTTGGAACAATTCTTGAGAAGGTACAACTTCAGATGGACTTATCTGGGACTGTATCTAACTGGTGCTCCATCACAGTCGGCTTGAACTTTTGGATTTTAACCGGTCTAGTACGACCAGATATATCCGGTTGGTGCTTTTAGGCACTATATTTCAGTTAAAAAATTAATTAGAACATGGGCAGGTAGGTTGCAAAAAGCCGGCAAACACTTTGCACCTACTATTTACAAATGCTTGTATGTATATCAGACCTTGAATGTATTAACTTTTTTTGCAAATCATTTTAAGACTAATTGCTCGGCACAATCTGAGCATTCCGTGACTCTAAGGGCAGCAGCAGGTGCACTCCAAGCCTAATTACTCTGCTCAAGTTGAACGTTCCATGACCCTAAGGGCAGCAGCAGGTGCACTCCAAGACTAATTACTCTGCTCATGTTGAACATTACATGATCCTGGCAGCAACAGCAGGTGCACTTGCCAATCAAACTCACGTGGAGTAACTGCAAAAATTCCACAGGTGCTGTTTTCTAGAAAACACGTGGCCGGCTTCTATTTAAAGGCTGCTCCCACCATGGTTTCCTGCTTGGCCTCTTTGTCCGACACTCACCTACTTCCCTTCACCGAGCCCCTCCTTCCTGCCATCCTCAGTTCTCCACTTCAGGATGCAGCTGCTCCCCAATCCTGTCCTGACCCCACGGCCGCTCCAACATTGGATTTCCTAGAAGAAGAAAAAGACAGCAAAAGAAACAATCTGACATCAAGGTATTTTTGATAAAAAACTGTTCTCGTTTCTTGTACTCTGAGCTCAGTAGCGGTAGATTCTAAGAAACAAAATGACCCTTTGATTTTTGAAGCACACAACAGACTTGCACTGGCAGGGATCTGCCAAGAATTCACCTCCCTGGTATTAAAACTTTTGGTGTCCCCTAGGAGTACAAGGTGGGAGGATTTAGGCTTGACACACGGACAACAGTTGGGACACCTAGAATCAGCGCATGATAAGTGGGTGTCCAGAGATTTCTTGCGCTGCACTTGGGATGCTACAGAATAATTGTGTTGGCATCCGTCAAGCGATTCATTAAAAATCCAGGCTCCAACTTCACTATGACACAAGCCTTCTAACCGGAAAGACAGAGCACCACTAGATGTCTGTTGGGGTATGAACAAAAGACATACAAATATGTTTTGCTGGTTCTGTTTAATAACTATATTGGAGTTAAAACACTGTTCTTGCAATTCACAGATACTCCTCTGATCAAGCATTCGCACAAGATGGGTGACAAGCCTTTTTGAGACCCCACTGTAGCTGCCACAGAGGAGCACCACAGCATCTTGTTTGTCTTTCTCAATCCCAACCCCCTTTCCCCTTGCGGCCTGCGACCAGTACAGTGTCATTTCCTGCCACCGGAGGTAGACCCTAGAAGGAATAAAGGGATCTAGCGTTGCCCTATTGGTACTGCCTGGGATTCAGATGAGTGACTCGTAACAGAGAAGGCCAAGCCACAACATTTAGTGTTCCCTTTGGGCGACGCCATGACTGACCAAGATCAGATCATCACACATGATTTGGCCCATGCCTTAGCAGGAGATATGGCTAATATTGACAACTTGGTGGGAATGGTCAAGCACCTGCAATTAGAAATTAATCATTTAAAAACAGAAAAAGCAGCACTTAAAGATGAGTTGCAAAGTCATAAGGCTCAGTTTACGTAATGGAGGGACATCAGACCTAAAGAAAACCATCCTATCCTGAACCCTTTTATATTTGGAGAACCCTTTCTCAAGATCGCCTCCCCTTTCACAGATCAGAACTACATGTATCAGTCACTACACCAAGCACTGTGCCTTTAGCTCCCCTAGAATGCTTTCATGGCGACAATGCTAAATTTAAGTTAAAAAAAGTTAGATTCCTATGTAAACCTCAGGTTTTCACTAATGACGCAGCTAACGTAGCCTTTGTAATCTCTTATCTAGGGGGAGTAGCAGCCAATTGGTCTATTCCCTTGGTAGAAAATAATGGTCCTATTTTGTATAATTTCCCTGCCTTTAAGGCAGTTATGACTAGGTTATTTGCAAGGCACAAGTTCATTCAATCCAGTGACAACGAACTGCCAAGTCTATTGCAGGGTTCTAAAGATCTATTGACTTATATAACTACATTCAACCGACTGGTAGCAGAGAACTTCAGGGCCAGAAGAAAAAATAACGTCCTCATTTTATTGAGGTCTCGGAGACGATCTAAAAGATTCACTCTCGCATATTGTAGACCTCCCTGATGACTGCTCAGAAACTATTGACCTAGTGGTCAAACTAGATCATCGTTTAGGAGAGCGAAAGGGAGACAGGTCTCGTAATGATGCAAGAATAGTCATTTTTAAAACAGGTAAGAAAGAACTAGATAATAAACTCCCAGACGCAGCGCCTGTGCAGTTCGGAGGTATAAAAGCACCCCTTTGTAATGAAGAAAAATAACGCTGCTGTAGTTTGAATCTTTGCCTTTATTGTGGCAAAGCCGGGCACTTCGCCTGGGAATGCATAGGCAAACCCAAAAAGAGCAAAACTGTGTCCAATATAGAAGTTACTGTTCAGGAACAGGGAAACTAGGACTCTCGGTGAGAAAAGAGATCGTCTCGTTGAGAGAGGCAATACAGTTCTCGCAATAATTGACTAATGTAGGGACTAGAATTCCTCGTCACTTTATCAATCCAGGAACAGTAATCCTAACAGCACAACAAAGACTTATTCTGCCCATGCTCATTGACTCTGGAGCTACTGAGAACTCCTGTGAATTGTCCTTGGCTGCTAAACTTGGTTCACAAAAGTCCCAAAACAGTAACCCGAACTGGTGCAATCGTTAGACGGTACTGAATTATCCTCAGGCCAAATCTGTGTCCAAACCAAGCCTCTGACCCTTGTTTCTGACAATGAGCATCCCTATTCACCTGTTCACAGGATTTAAAGGTTTTAATATTTTATGCAATATACTTTTTCAGCTTTTTTTATTCTTTCTTACCACACGGCAGTATGAATAATTATGAACAAACAAGTTTCTATTAGGCTGATTTTGAATTACAATAACTACTTATGATGTCAACATAAAAATTTGTCCAATGCAATTATAATATTTTGTTATATATCACTGAGCATGAGACGGTTTATCTTTGACTTTTATAGTCTGTATTACACACTAATGACCATAAAAAAATGAGGATCAATATTTAGCAGTTATTTTGCTATACTGACAAGTCTTATGTTCATCAAAAGGTTACTCCCAGGCTCCTATCCCTTCTCTTTATGATTCCCTTATCAGTCCCATCTCTCTTCCTGAGATGTGTCCAGGTTCCTTCCTTGTGATCTATCACTAAATCAAAGAGCAACCTCTTGAAGTGTAAAGGGAGGGCCCCTTCCTCTCTTCCTACAGTGCGTCCCACCAGCTCACAGGAATGCAGCAATCCACACTTCTGTCTTGGGGTATACTTCTACTCCTCATGTTTTCACCAGACATGGCTGGGTATCCCAAAAGGGAACCCAGGGTCCTCCCTATATATAATGTACCAATGTAGGCACACTTCCTCAGTGTACCTTCACAGCACACTTACTGTCTAGCACTGTTACCTCCATGCATTGTACCATTATAAGTACACCTATATTCAGCACAGCCATTCAGTCTGTGTGTACTGTTCAGCACTGAAGCTTTCCTGTAATGTACCAGGGTGTGTCAATTGCAACACCCACACTACCAGCACACACACTCACCATGTGCTAGCTGCACAATACTTCATCCATCATGTATTGTTCACGCTAGCACACTGTTATATGGGGTTATGTGGCCCTAAGTTACATTGTCGACATTGCTAAGTTAGCATGAGCTTTGCTTGCCCTATGCTGCTGCTTTTGCGCACGCCTCTGCTAAGAGTTTGTTTTCGCGACACTTTGCCTCTGCCCTGTACATGATAACAGATTGTTTTTCACGTTCTCAGCCTTCCCTTCAATTCTGTCTGAACATAATGTGCAAGGTTGTTCAGCAATGTCTTTTGTTATTCTGTTCTGGCCAGTCCCTATTACCTAGACTAAACATGTTACCAACAGCTGCAGTATGGAAGACTCGAGCTTTGATATAGCGTTGTTGCATGTTTTTTAAACACTCTCGAAGAAAGACGTTCTATGGAGCTGAGCTCTACTGTTCTTATGATGTAAACCTTTGCGTTTGGGCTTTCAGGTAGGGGTCTGCTAATAATGCCTAGAGATCTTCTGTTATATAAAATAACTTCTTACTGCCACGGGGAGGGTGATTAGGCCCAGTTATTTTGCATTTTTCACAGTCTTTATAAAATGACGACTCCTTTTGTATACTATGGTATTGTAACAATGCTTATGGTTCTTGCCTTATGCATTTTGCTGCTAGTTGTGGTTCGCATACTGTTTTATGAATCACTATAGTCAAAATAAACATTTTGAACTTATTTAGTGACTCTGATTATTCTTATTGTGGACAAGTACGTGAGAGCGAAAGAGTGTCTTGTTCCCGCGACTCTGAGGTGGGTCAGGAGTGCTCGTGTTCTGGGTTGTCTAAACATTCGTAGCTTCTTGATATTTGTAGGAGACCGAATGAGACACTATTGCTAGTCGGTTGGGATTTTGGGTACTAAGGTGATAGGAGGTACACCCCTATTTACTGAGGTCCTGTTTTCATGTGCATAGTTCTGTGTATGAGCAGAATCCCTGCAACAACACATACACCCAGCACATGCTCTCCTTGTGCACGCACTGCACCGCACTACATCTCTCATGAAATGTATTCCCAACAGACATACATATACTCAGTATATGTACTAACCAAACACATGCTACAGGTACTGCTCTATCCCTGTACTGCACCCTTCCCAGGCATACATACTCCTATGCTGTGCAGTGCTCCACATCTACCTAATGTAGTCCAATGGTGAATTAAGCACATAGCAGAAGAACTTTTATAAAGGTGAGTGAGCCTATAGACCTCACTCTAGTGACACAGGGTAAAAAGGTTGCGCTCACTATTACTGATCACTGCAGGATATCCTGCAACCACTGCATTTGTGCTGCTTCACTCTTGGTGAAGGCGGTGACATTCCACCACTATGAGGGTAGTGCTTTGGGCATCCCTCCTGGTCTAACAAGACCGCAGTCCATGAGACAGACCTATGTCATGGTGCATATGCATGATCCGTGTTCCCCATTGACAAAATATCTAGATTAAAGATCCAGACAGCAGTACAGTTGGGCACTCAGGGCGGGGTTACATGTCTTTACCATGCAGAAGACTTTTCCATCCGAACAGTTGCTTTATAGTTAGGTGAAAATTTCATGTGACAACATAACATTTTGAACTAATGAAAACCACTGAAATGCATCAGTAATAGCTATCTCTAGTAACTATAACTTGTGACCTAATGTAAATATAACTCAAGTTTCTGCCTTTATCTTAAATTAAGGGCAGGGTTGCACGCCCCCCCTCCCTGAACCAAGTGCACTTTGATAAAGGCTTTGGCCAAAACGCATCAGTGCATTTGGTTGAGAAAATAAAAGTAATTAAATCGCTACCTGGAGTACCTGCTGTTTTTCTGGTCAACAGACCGAAGCTTCGAGCATATATATATATATATATATATATATATATATATATATATATATATATATATATATATATAAAAAGAAGGTTGCCCTTGCATTGAAAAAGCACTCGCAGGTAGGTATTTCCACTTTTTATTGAGGACATCAACGAAGGCGGCAGGCAGCTTTGTCTCAAATCCAAAATGGCCTGACCGGTTTCGGACTCACACGTCCTTGCTCACAGGCCAATGCAAAGTCTCCCAGCAACTAGTTTACAGCACACCTGCTTAAGTATTGCATTCCCGCCCCCCGTGGGCGTGTCCAAACAAGATGCATTCCGGTGTTCGTAGTGCTGCAACAATCTATTAATCCCATGTGGGTGTTGCTGGTGACTTAAAATATGCAAGTTCTTTACCCAAGTGGGGGAGTTAAAAGTTACACTCTACCGCCGCATTGTCCATACTGCGTCCCTCAATCCGGGCCCATCCGCTCGGCAGCGCCTCCAATAATGAGACGCGCCTGACCCGCTGTTTGTCTTGCAGCAGTGCTCTTTCGCGGCTGGACCAGCCGCAATAACTTTGGAAAAAAGAAGGTTGCCGTTGCATTGAAAAAGTACTCGCAGGTAGGTATTTCCACTTTTTATTGAGGACATCAACGAAGGCGGCAGGCAGCTTTGTCTCAAATCCAAAATGGCCTGACCGGTTTCGGACTTACACGTCCTTGCTCACAGGCCAATGCAAAGTCTCCCAGCAACTAGTTTACAGCACACCTGCTTAAGTATTGCATTCCTGCCCCCCGTGGGCGTGTCCAAACAAGATGCATTCCGGTGCTCGTAGTGCTGCAACAATCTATTAATCCCATGTGGGTGTTGCTGGTGACTTAAAATATGCAAGTTCTTTACCCAAGTGGGGGAGTTAAAAGTCACACTCTACCGCCGCATTGTCCATACTGCGTCCCTCAATCCGGGCCCATCCGCTATATATATATATATCGTGAAAAAGCCGAAAGGTGAAACGCATTGGTATTGGTATTGAGCAACCTTGCCAATAAACTGATGAAGCAGCCCTGAGCATCCTGGAATTTTCTTGTAACAAGAAGAAATTGTGCTTTTATATATATATATATATATATATATATATATATATATATATATATATTTGTTTTTTTAACTTATGCGGGATCAGAGCATTAAAAAGAAATGAGAATGGCAGCCCAGGGTCACTTTGAAAATCAATGATATGATTTTCACAAAAGAATATTGGAATTTATATACACCATGATGAGGATAATACGACTGCAATGTCCAAGTCAATCTTTACTTAGTAAGATATTAAATTTAAGTAGGCAAATGTGTCATTCTAGCTATAACACTGCCCTGCCAGGTTCAACTTCCATTCAAGCAGGATTGAATCACTGATTAATTACCGTTTTTTTACTACAGAGATTTGTATGCCTATCAAGTTATTGATATATTGATAGCAGCCGAGACACATTCTAATATTTTGCAAACCAAGGTCTCTTACAAATGTAAAAGTTGTGATTATTCTCTACAAAAATCAAAACATATCTCTCAAATAGATCATATCGGATGTATACAACTATTTTAAATAATTTTTAAATATTTACATTATTTGCTTGAAAATTCTTGTAAGTGCCCGATTGCTGGTATGATTCAGAAAGGAAGAAGCATGGGAGAGTATCTACAAATACAATATAAGGGCTTTATCGGACCATAAAAGCAGCATAAAATTGTTTTAAGAGTTTCCTGTAGGCCAATAAAAAGTAGTTGCATGTAGGGTCTGCTCATGATGTAATCAAATCTCAGAAAGTTTGAAGACTTTGTTAAATATTTGCAAACAAATTTATTAGGTTGACAATTGGGAGAAAAAACACGTGTACAAATGTTTGCCCATATTTTCATGCTGAATGTTTGTCGCTTTAATTTGTGCTGTGACTGCAACTCCCTAAAGGAACCAAGCAACATGTGCTCTGTTAAAAAGGACAATCATTTTTACACACTTGTTATGGTGATAATTCAGTTATCTATGTGCACCTTTTGCATGGGTTAACACAGTACAGATATTTGATACAAGACTGAAGAGAAAACGTTTTTCACTTGTACCTTAAAATTTAGAATTGCCTGTAGAAGTCCATGCAGAACGTCTTAGCAATACATAAAACTGACTAAAACATTAATTAGTTAGAATATGCAGTTTGTATGTAATTCAGTAAAATAAAATCGTTATTGAATCAGATCTTAACTATAGCACTCGATCGAGTGTTGGGATGTTAAATATGACGTGCCTAACGGTGGCTGGAGTGCTAATAGACAAGCATGCACATTTCTTGCAGAATTCCAGTTAGTGTATGTGTACGATGGTTTCCCTGGAAGCAATTATCACCCAAGCTTGCTTCTAGCTCTGCGTAATCTTCTCAAATTCTGTCACATATTCACTCTACTTGCTGGCTTCAATTCACTTCACAATTGTTTGTTTCTTAATCTCTTCTAGTAGAGAGAGTGCTTGGCAGAATCCGAGAAAACCACTCAGAACTAAAAACAAGTTTTCCAGTCTTTCATACAGCTTGTCACATATGACAGCTTGAAGCAGCCACGTAACAAGGGTAACCTACTCGGAGGTCGGGCCAGGAGGGAAGCTTGGGGGACAGGCCTTCAAAGCTATATATGTCTTTAAAGTGAAGTGCAGACTTTTAGGTGAAGTTTTAATATGAAGCCTGGTGAGATTACCTGGGATGCGTTAGGGTGGATTGTGTGAGCTCCGCACTAGGGAGCAAAGAACCCTACACGAAGGGTTTCTCTAGTGAAAGGGACTATGGAATAGGTTTTACCTCAAAGCAATCCCCATAGCACGAACTAGCGGTCAAATGTACAAACGTTTTTGCCGGTCGCAAACGGGCCGATTCACAGAATCGCCCTGTGTGAGAACTCAAAAAGGCTTTTTGGCATATACAAAGCCCAAATCACAATTTGGGTTTTGCGATTCGGTAGTAGGAAGGGGTGTGTTAGGGGCGTCCCTTCCTAACAGCGACTTGCAGTGACATGTACTAATGTTTTGCGACCGAAATTTGGTCGCAAAACATTCACATTTCACCGCCTACTTCAAGTATGTGGTACCCAGTCACAAATGGGAAGGGGCCCCCAGAGGACCCCTTCCCCTTTGTGAATGGTTGAAAAACGATTTTTAAGAGCTCTTAAAGAATGAAACTGAAATATTTCATTTTTGTTTTTGAAATGCACCCTGCTTTTCTTTAAGAAAAATGGGCTGCATTTAAAAAAAAGACGTTGCTTTATTTAAAAGCAAACACAGACATGGTGGTCTACTGTTCCCAGCAGGCCACCATCCCTGTGTTTTTAGCGGTTCACAATAGGTCGTAAATTGCAACCTACCTCATGAATATTAATGAGGTAGGTCAATTGCGACTCCATTAGGAATCACTAAATGTGTCATGGACACATTCGTACATAGGTGTTTGCGATTTCCTAATAGCAAATCGCAAATATTCGCTATTAGGAACTCGCAAAATAAAACCTACATACATGTGGCCCCTAGATTACATTCTAGGGGCCTCAATTACAAAAAAATGACGCAGTGCCGCAAGCCATTTTGCTGCTCCGAGCTGCTTCATTTTAATAGCACAGGAATGCGTCATATTAACAAGAATGCGAAGCATCTGTGTGCTTTCCCCTGCGATGGTGCACAATTGGCTGCCATGCAAGGTTGCAAGGGTGCCTGCATTGCAGGGATGATTGTTTTGTGCAGGAAGGTGTCCCTTCTTGCACAAAAACAATCATTGATAGCATGTTCCTCTTTCTATGCATGCTGCAGAATGCAGTACTCATAGAAAGAGCTAACAACGAGGAGAAATACAAGTTTTTCTCCTCGTTGCGCCACTCCTACTCCTCCCCTGAGGAGGCATAGGATTCTGATGCATTCCCAGCTTTACAAAACTTTGTAAATCTGGGAATGTGTTACATTCCATTGATGTTGCGTGGGAACACCCACAGCAACACCCATGGAATGCCCCTTTCACTCTCAGTAAAGCGTGAAAGGGGCCCATATTTAGAAGCCCATGAAAAGTCATGCAAGGGGACTTTACGTGGCCTTGTAAATATGGGAAGGCACACTTCGCAGCCTGTGCGTGAAAAAAAGTGACACACCGGCAGCGCATTGACCTTGAAAATGAGGCCCTCGGAGTGAAAAAAACATGAATTTTAGTCCTATCTCCCTCTGAATTTATTTTTAGAAGAGAGCTGCCTGGAGCAGATTAAGAAAAGAATTATTCCCTTTTTGATATACTGAATACTTTCTTCTTGCCTAACAGAGGTGTCTACCCATCAGCCTTAAATCACAGGGCCTGATTCTTAAAGGTAAAATTACAGTTTTGTATAGGTTTATGTTTTTTTCCTATTCACAAAGATATTTTACAAGTAGTATCTTTACGACTGTCGAGTTTACGCACTCGGGCGGAGACTCCACACATAAAAAGATAGGTCTATCCTTCCTTTTTATATATGAAGTTGCCACAGTTGTAATGATAATACTCATTATATATTTTATGAATAGGACAAAAACGTAAACTTACACAAAAGTGTCAGTTTACACCTGTGAATCAGGCCCTCTGTCTCCAGAAAGTTGACTCTTGGACTCATGGAACTTCTCTCCTATGGCTGAAGAATATAGTAGCTCATGAAACAGAGATGACTGTTGCCTGCTTTGAAGCAAACCAGTTCACAATTCATAGCTGAAATCCTGCATAAGGAGAGCAGCGTTCGAAGGAGCCCGGAATTCAAAGAAGGCCCATGGATTGGGTTGAATAAAAAGGGGCAGGATTGGAAAGTTTAAACAGAATTAGCAAATCCAAAATTAAGCCCAAAAAAAGAATAATGTTTCTGTGACAGGCATTAACGAAGGATTAGAAAGGAATGGATACTGTCACATAGAAGAAAAATTGACAAAAAGGAATGAATTATGGGAAAATGCTCCTCTGAATATTAATAATTGCTTTCCAGGGTATTACATCAGTAGTCTTACATCGTAGTCATTTAACCTTTACAGTGCGGTAGTTTACATTGGGACTGCCTTTACTTAATTAGTTAGTATTTACAATTACATTTTTTTTACTTAATGTACTTGCATTGTACATTAATCAGCCCTGAACCCTAAAAAATGCGTTACTATCATTAAAACCTAAAAACGTCTTACTAGCCCTAAACACTACCCAGCCCTGAATCCTAAAAACCTCTTACTACACCTTAACAATACCCATCTTTGTACTCTAAAAAAATATTGTTAATACCCCTTAACACTACTCATCCCGAACCATAAAAAGTCCTTACTACCCCATAACACTACTCAACCCTGAACATAAAAAATCGATTACTGCTCTTCAAAGCTACCCACTTTTGTCTATATAAACTAACTTCAAAAAATAAATTTCACATTAGTTGAATGTACAATCAAAATACTTTATTGTGTCAGCCTGACAAAAAAAGCAGGCCATACAATATACAATACGTGATCAACAACCATTAGGCATTTGCCAACATATCAAAAATAATAACATGCTAAAGGAATTTTTTAAAAGGCTTAAAATCATACTGTCAGAAGAGTTCACTCATAATTAAGAGACGGCCAATAATGAAATGCATGGCCGTGCAGCAGTCTGGAAAAGCGGTAATATTTATAATAAGAGCATTGATAGCAATCGACCGAAGTGCTGTCTAGTTAATAATAAGAAGAGCCACAATTAAAATGCTTTATGAAAATCATCCAAGAACTAATGTTTTATGGGCTCAGTTCTACAAAGATGTGAGTGATTCTTCTTGCAGCGGTCCGAAAAAATGTAGATTACCAATAAAGTGCTCCCACTATACAAAAATCCCCCATTTCCTGGGGAAAACAAATTACGGCAACTTCGTTACGAGCTGTAGGCAGTGCAATCACATCAAGGACCCTGGATTTCATTGTTGACAGTGTCTAATAAAGTGATCCAAGGGAGATATATATATATATATACACACACACACACACACACACACACACACATATATATATATATATATATATATATATTGTCCACCGAAAGCTTAAGAAGGCACTCGGCAGCTTGCTCACCATCCGGCGTGTCATTACATCTTGCCCCAGTGTTCCGGCATATTTTCTGGTGCCTGACGCGTTTCGAGGCTGAACGCCTCTTCATCAAAGGCTTCATCAAAGGCTGCTTCTTTTCACAAACGTTGCGGTGAAGGCTCCTATTTAAATCACTTCCGGCATGCTTTATTAATTGATAGCCCCCCGTGGGCCTCGCTAAGTGCGCATTTAAGTTCATTGCATGCTGGGACATGTGGTCCCATGAGGGAGCATATTTATACCTTTAGTAGGTTTGGTGCACATTGGTGAAGTCTAAAAGCATTAATTATGCCTCGAAACGCGTCAGGCACCAGAAAATATGCCGGAACACTGGGGCAAGATGTAATGACACGCCGGATGGTGGGCAAGCTGTCGAGTGCCTTCTTAAGCTTTCGGGTGTTTGTTGGACAATATATATATATATATATATATAGACCTGTTTAAAGATTAGTTCAGAGTCTGTGTGCATGCATAAAGTCAAGGCATCCTTACAGTGTCTTATACCATGAGAAATGAAAAGTGGATGGATGTGGTTTCTTTTAGCCTTCAGGGAAAAGGTGCAAAACAACACATAAAATGCATTACAGTTTCTATCCCTCCAAACACGTGCCCGCAGGTAGATGAACTAATTCCTCCTTTTTCCCAGGTACAAGTGTACAGTTTCACCAGCAGAGTATCTAATCAAAGTCTGATATATAAAGATCTTTTGAGACCTGGATAAAGCATGTCTAAATATGGTTCGAAAGTAGGAGTGAATTTGAGAATCTGGAGCTGGGCTATCTTTTTTCCTTTCTGATTGCTGTGGATATGAAGCCAAAACCTTTCCTTGACAGTCTTGCCACTTTCCATGGCCATCCTTTCTGGTTCAAACTAGCATTCGGCTTAGCCGATGGCTGTCAAAGTAGTTGTTTCATGATTGTACCAGGGTAGTTTTACAAACATGCCTTGCGACAAACTTCCTGCATAATGTCCAAGTAGGTCCTCAACTCGGGTTGTGTCCATATTCTTACCCAATATTGGGGGGGTTGTAGAAATGTTGAATGAATGACCAGGAGGACAATGTGCTTGAAGAGAGGTTTATTGGTAACATCCCAGCCACAGCACAGGTACAGCACTTCAATGAGGGGAACACTCTCTCCACATTTGGAATGTCATATCAGAATGTTATATTATCCCAAGGAAAAGAGGGGGGCATAGGCAATGGGAGGAACTACTATGGAGGGTACCACACAACCCCCTTTCATCACCAAACAAGTTGCCAGGGTTAAAGGGAGAGGGAAGGAGGAGGATGGGAGGGGATGACCCACACTGTTTTATCATTTCTTGTTGTCTCCAGGCTTGTCTGGTGTTCATGTCTATCCATCCGTTACCACATTTCATCCATGAAGGAACTAGTTGAGGATTGGGTTTTCTTCTCCTTAATAACTCACATGGGGTTTTCAGAGTGCTTTGGTGTGGACTCAGATAAAATTCTCAAAATCTCTTGAAAATGTCTGCATTCCAATTAACGTTGTTAGCTTTTGCTAATTGCATTCCTTCTTTCAATGTTTTGTTGAAGCAATCTACAGCACCAATGGTTTCTGGGTGTTGTAGTGCTGAGTGCAGATGGGTGATGCCATTCTCTTCTAAGAATGTTTGCATTTCTTTGGAGCAAAATTGTACCCCCTTATCTGATAGGATAGTCGATGGTAGCCCTTCAACAGCAAATATGTCTGTTAAAAACTTTATGACACTCTTTGAACTAATGACTGAAATAATTCAGATTGCTGGACACTTGAGTATAGATCTAACAGGACTATAATGTAGGGTGTCACATTTTCCCCAGCTATGGGACCAATTATGTCCCTGACCAATTCATCCCATGGGTTGTTTGAAATTTTGCATACATGCATGGGGTTTTCCTGGTGATTAAGATCCATGCCAAAGTGGCCTTCATGTGCTTTATTTATGAGTTTGTCTTGCATTGTCCCAGGGGGAATTCATTTGGTGTCCCTAAACAGACATTTATCCACTTCTGCAAGTTCATCTTTGACGCACCAATATGCTTTTAATTAATCCTTGACCGTGTTCTTGTTTGGCCAACTACAGTTTACAAATCGTCTGACTGCCTCTAGGGTTTCATCCTCTCTAAGGCTTGTTTTCCATTCAGTCTTAGTTATCACGCCATCAGACATTATACAACCGTTTGATAAGGCTACCTCTTCCTCGTCATTCTGTGTTTCATCATCTATACTACTGTTCATGTTTGGAGATTGCCAGTGGTGGCTGGTGACATCTGAAAGTGGTGAGAGGTAAATTATGCGGTGGAGTGCACAGTGGCGAGCGAGCGAGACCGAACAACCTAAGGGGGGATCGGGGGTTCTCCCCCTGAGAGTTTTTTTAAAAAGAGCGGGCAAATGGTGCATTTTCAAGCAAATTTGAGAAAGCAAGAAGGTTAATAAAGCAATTCAACTGTTCGTCTGCATTAGGAGCCTCAAAGCTGTAAAAGTTTACTTATTTTACAAAAGTATTTATTTTGCTTTTTTTAAAAGCACTAGATAGAATAAAGAGCACATTAACATGAACAAATACTTATACACAAAAAACTAAAACATTAAATAGAAAGTAAAGGACAAAAAAGCGTATTCTGCTTCTGCATAGCCACAGCCTATACATGGCATATGAATTGTTTACCTACCATCACAGCCTTTCGCAAAGTCTTCCCTGCTATTTGACTCAAAGCTACTCCGCTCTGGCACAGTATACTGTCTTAGTGTCTTTGCTGCAGATCAAGGCATGATCTGCAGCAAAGACACTAAGACAGTAGTATGCAATTTGCGTTCAAAACCGATACCTGACGCACTGCCTGCCTGCCTCCGCAGTAGCTGGTTAATTGACGACCCTAACATCCATAAGGGTGTAGATTAAATGCTTCCGGGTCACATGTGCTACACTTAGTACACTAATTCAGTTACGTGACATACCTTTATCCTATCAAGGCTTGCGTGATGTACCCTACTCCACCGTGCTGCTCCGTGCGCACCATCTTCCAACATCTCTTCAACTGTGTCAAATGCCACACTTCTGTTTCTTCCTCAATAAACTTTTTAAAAACACATAGTGTGGGGGTGACTGGAATACAGGTCTGTGGGGTGTACCATGGCAGAAAGAGTGAGAAAACCAAGAAAGAGGTGGGGTGCTTTGACGGGGCATTTGCTCTAAAATATTCTCTGTTCAAATTGGTCCGACGTTTATTTCAATCATTATATTTTCTGAACTTGAGGCAGGCGATGGGACACGTTTACTCACATGGCTCTCTATTAAGGGTACCGGGTGAGTTTGTGTTATCCAGGCCACTGCATTTCTGTGTTCAACAACCCAGTGCATTCTTGATACAACTCACTTAAAACTGTTGGACCACGTAATAGTGGAATAATATGCGCTTTATAATTTGGAGCCATCGGGTGACCTTTCCTCTATCTGACAAGCAGCTAAGATCCTCCCGGCCCCGACGGCCAACCATTGTTTATGCTGTAAACATGTCCATCCGTATTTAATATGCCAAACTCAGTGGGCTATTGGGGAAAACTTGTTGGACTAAGCCTAATTTCCAAGAAAGGTGCTGAGTAATGTGTGCGCGCATTATTAGAACAGTTCAGTTTGTAAACCGATTTTGCGTGAACGCGTGTCTCACTGGAGACGGACCATGCCTGCCCGTGCACCCCCACCCTGCTCGGGGCCTAGCCGCAGAGCTGCCCACCTCTAGTGCGCCCTTTCTCTAGCCCGTCTCTGGGGCAGAGGGGAGGACAGGTCTTTGGGCAGTAGCGGAGTGTGCTTGATGTTTACTGACACAAATACCCACTCTGTATCTGCGCATTATCCGCCAGGAATGGTGACCTTTGACTGTTGCATAGCTGAGGCTCACCCCAGCTGTCAACAGCGCCTCGCTCCTCCAGTCACGGCCGGCATGACGCGGGGGGGTCGCGCGGAGTGGGGGTCGTTATTTTAATTATATTTTTTTAAAAAAGAACTTACCTTAGCAGCCTGATCAGGTCCAGCGTCGTTTCCGCAATGGCAGCGTTGTGATTGGCTGGGACGCCATTCTCTACATGCAAGCTGGATGCAGCCTACATGGAGAAAACGGGAGAGTGTGCATGACTGGTTTGGTCGGCCCTGAGGCTGACCAAACAGTCAGCGCCCACAACATTGGGCTAGCCACTCCTCCCCAACCCACCCACCGGCTTGCCCCCAACCAAACCCTTCTTCTGCTTTCTCGCAGTACCATTTTATGTTACTGCTTCTCGCACTGCGAGAAAGCAAGTGGGGGCGACGCTCCTCCGCCCACGTGGAGGAGCCGCCCCTGGAGATTGCTTGGAGAGGCAATCCGGGGATGTATTCAACTGCCAATGTGCATTCCTGTAGGTTGACAATCCATTTCCTGATGAAGCTAAATACTGAGTCAAAACCTTTTCTCTCAAAGATTTCTTTCAGTGGTTTGTGGTCAGTCCTGATTTTGAAATCAACAACCCAAACAAAATATTTGAACTTTTGTATTGCCAAGAATACTGCTATGGCTTCCTTTTCTATTATGGAGTAGTTAGCTTCTGCCCCCCGTAATGACCTCGATGCAAAGGCGATTGTTACCTCATTTTTTCCTTCTGTTTGGGAAGTACCACTCGCAGTCCTTTCATGCTGGCATCCAGGGCCGGACTGGCTACCGGGCGTTTTGGTGTGCAGCCAAGCTGGGGGCTGATTTCGTTGATGGGGACCTGCGTGTGCTTAAAACCATTCGTTTTGCTTTGTTTATTTAGAAGCACACGCAGGTCCCCATCAACGAAATCAGCCCCCACCGCAGTGAAATCAGCCTCCAGCTTGGCAGCACACCAAAACGCCCGGTAGCCAGTCCGTCCCTGCTGGCATCTCTGATTATAATCACTGCTCTGCCTGGTACAAAGTATCTGAGTTGTGGTTTATTTTCCAGACACTGTTTGACATCTTGAAACTTCCTTTAGCACATGTTGTTCCAGATTAACTCAACTTTTGATTTGATTAGCGACCTCATGTGGAATGTTCTGTTTGCAAAATTTCTTATGAACTTGTAAAACTCCACCATGCCAAGGAACGGTCAGAGTTCCTTTTTTTCATGATGGAGTTCACCAGATAATCTTTTGGTTCAATCCCTTCACTGGAGATCTTGTGCCCCAGGTAGGCTATTTCTTCACATGCAAATTTGTCAGCCTTCACCGCGAGACCAAAACTTTCAAACTACTTTAGTACTTTCTCGACCCTTACATTGTGTTCTGCGTTGGTTGTCCCCCAAACCAAAACATCATCCTGGTAATAGAACACTCTCAGAATGTCTTTGAGCATTGATGACATAGCCCTCTGGAACACTAAGGCTGCAGAAATTAACCCAAAGGGCATATGTTTGAACCTGTTAGCTCCGAGGGGTGTGAAAAATGTGGTGAGATCTTGTGACTCAGGGTGCAACCTTATCTAGTAATAAGATGAAGCCAAGTCAAGGTTTGAGAAAAACTTTTAGGCTTTAAGACTTGGAACATTTCTGTAATCGTGGGTAGAGGAAATCTGTCCACCACTACTTATTTGTTCAGCGCTCTCTGACCAACACAAATCAAGTCAAATAAAACTTTATTTGGATTTCTTTTGAATCCATAAAAGTACATAGAACATAAACAAAATCCATACATTGCATTAAAAAGCCTTGTTTTGTGTAACAAATATAAAATATAACACATTGCATTATGCGTAGTGTCCTGTGAGCAGCGTATTCATAATTGACATCCAGAGAATACATACACAACATCTATAATAGCTGATGTTATGCGAAATGGCCAATATGCAAGATATGCAAACACTCTAAAATAGATGGATAATGGTAATCATGTCAAAAAGATACAGCAACAACATATGTAGAGCAAATTAGTGTGCACAAGAGCATATGTTAAAAAGTATTCAGCAATTGATTATATATGTTGGTGTCAACATTGCGTAACATTCATATGCACATACATAATAGAAACTAAAAGTTAAATATTGATTTCATAGAATTGTTTCAAGGCAACCTAGTCCTGACCTTAGGCCATTACAGTTTTTCATAGGTCATGTCATCTGAATATATATGGGATTTCCATTTTTTCATAGCTTGGGAAATATAGGCAGAGACAGTTGGGCAGATAACGTCACTCTCAAGTTTACATAAAAAGTTCAGTGTATCTTTATAAAACATAAATTTCTCTGTTAAAAAGAGAAGGCGTAAAAGAGACTTTCTAATATCAAATCTACAAAACAAGATAAAATGTGCTGTAGGTTTGGTAGCTTTTTTAGTCCATGCCTCGTTTTTTGGGAAAACATCTAAATGTTGCAGAATACCCATCTGCAATCTCGTCAGATATAATCTCTCTTGGACATTTCTTACCCTTATTAAATAGCCTTGTATGCCTTGTTGCATTGGTCCTGCCATATACATTGATACACTCATTTTTTTCCTTTCTCTTCCTTCTCTGTCAGACTCTTCCTTCTCTAAAAATGTCAATCTCAGCTCTTTTTTGCCTAATTACAAAATACTACCAGAACTGTTATTGTTTTGTCGATTTCTTTAAGTAATTTGTCTATAAACACCAGTCATGGGATCTTATGATAATTCCAAATTTATGACAATATTTAATGATTTCCCTGGTAAACTTTGTTCTTTTCTTGCTCCAGATGTTATAACTGGTAATTGCACTAACAAAAATGTTATCATCTAGGTATGGTGCACTTGATTCTCTGTGCGTATGCAGTAATGGATATTAGCCATACCCTATACAGTGGCCCCACAGGAGGCAGTTGGAATACACTTGCTCTTGTAGAATTGCACCATTTCTCGAATAGGTTTATTACCTATTTTCCCAGCAAATCTAAACAGTGCCTCGACTGATCTAATGAACTTAAGGTTTGTCATTTCTAAATGGGGGCCCCAGGAAACATTATGAGAGAAAATATGCCCAGTTAACTTAAACTCTTGATTTCTTCTAGTTTATGATCTGTGACATAATGAGTCTTTTTCTTCGTTTTCCTTCGCCCACAAGTCATCACAAAAGTTTTAGTTGGGTTAAGCTTGAAATCTTTCTGCTCCATATATGCGACAAATACATTGATCCGTTGTCGAAGACCATTACGATTCCAAATATCAATACTGCATTGTCTGCATATAGGAGCAGGGGGATCTGGTGTGAGCCAACTTTCGGGTCATCAGCACCCACCTGTTGTAATGCTCTATTCACCCTGTTAATATATAACGAGAATAGGAAAGAAACAAGGTCACAGCCTTGTTTGATACCTCTGGGGACCTTGAAGTTCTCAGTACATTCCCCATCTAACCCATATCTCACCCATTCTGTCAGAGAGGAATACATTTGCGACAAATGTGATATGATTTCCTCTGGTGCCCACATTTCTATCAGTGCCTTCCATAAATTAGCATGGTTAACGTGATCAAAGGCACTGCTCAAGTCAGCGAAAGAAAGATGGAGATGTTCATTCTTTGCTAACGCATATTTTCCAATGAGAAAATTGAGATTGATGGACTGTTCCACTGTCCCAATATCCCTCCTGAATCTATGCTGGGAGTTCATAAGCATGTGGCGAACGGCTGCCCAGGTATCTAGTCTGTCAAGCACAATTTCACAATGGCACGTGTAAGTTCTTCAATGCTAACTGGGCGCAGAGGGACAAATGACCTGGAAGATATGTTACCATCGGTAATGGTTGAATACTCTTTTCTAGGATTAAAGATGTTTCCGAAGTGAGTTATCCAATCTGTTGGAGAGACAAGTTTTCCACCTTTGGTTCTAAATAGTCTTTCAGGAACAAGGAATTGATTGTCTTCCAAAATAATATGGAGTCTCTAGGTCCTGCAGCCCTTTCCAGGCTTATCCAGGACTGTTCTTGTAACTTTTTCTTTCTCAGCCCTATTGCCTGTTTATATATATATATATCTGAGCTGTTTGACCTCTTCCTTATCCCTTGTATCTAACTGTAGGGCCTTGCTTAGGTTTTGGTTAGCCTGTGTACGCTAATGGCCAAACCGGGCTTTGTTCCACTTCTTACTCCATTTATTTATCGTTTTTAAATTGGCTGATATGGCTGATGTAATCTTGCCAAAGGCCAACACTTTCACCCCCTGGGGGGGCTTCAGGATCTGTACATATCAAAGAATTTACTTTGTTGGCTTTAACCACCTTTTCCAGCACTGACGCTTCATCTATTCCTGTCCACTTAAGGCTGATGCCAATATTTCTGGCTACCACAATGCTAGATGCTAAGTGTATATCTTTACATCTCTTAGTTTTAGTTTTCAGCGATAGGGTAAGAGGAATATGGTCACTAAAGCTGATTTATTCTACAACAAGGGTACTAAGTGACTTAATACCATTTGTTGACTTAATGATATAGTCAATACAAGATGATCACCTAGTCCCTTGAAAAATCAGAAACTGTGCACAATGTTCAACAGCATCTGTTCCAATAGTTCTAAATTATATTTACATAACAGTTCATTTATCGTTGTCACATACCTATCATGTGAAAAATGGGCCTGATTATTCCCCTGGGCGTCGGTGTTTCCGCAAATATCCAACATTGAATATCGTCAATTGCTAATGTTAAATTCTCCCACCAAGATGGATATACAATCAGCCTCTCTTCCCTTAACAAATTTAGCGATTTCTATGTCAAGATCCTCCACATCTCTGTACCTAGAATTAGTGAAGACATTATTATATAAGTTTATCAGAACAAAACGTTGCTTCATATCCGTCTGCAGGTGGACCAATTGGAAATAAGGGGACTTAGTATATTCTTTTTTTTTAAGGTAACCGGGGCTGTAGTAGCTATCAAAGTTGCCAATCCTTCCTTAGCTCGCCCATGTAATGATGGTATTACTGGTGTTGGTATAGCAACAAAACCATCAGTGGTAAATGTTTGTGGCTGCCAAGTTTCCTGCTAGCACAAAAGTTGTTTTGAAATTTGCCAATCCTTATTGATGATTTTATTTTTAATCCCTAAACATTCCAGGTTCTAATTTTTAGCCTATGACCTAGTTGGACTTCTCTTATTTTCTGCCTTTGTTCCGTGTTCGCTATAATTGCATTTCTCAAGCCTCTAAGTTTATCCTTCTCCCCTCAGCTTCCCCTATGTCAGTGTCGTTCACTAAAACCGATTTGTACATGGAACAGGTGTACCCATTCTATAAGGGTCAAGTTGTGGCATCTACAGGGGGGCCTGTAATCTAGGAATCATTACTGAAGGTTTATAAAAGAAACCAAGGGGAACAGCCACTATTTTCTCTTCAAGGTCAATATGATGTTGTTGTCTGACCTGGAAGTTATATAGGATGGATTTTAACACAGCAGGGTGTTAAACGTTAACAATTACATAATCACCATGGACTATTTTCCGTGTGGGCCCAACCGAATTTGCCCTTCTAACCATGATGATTTCTCGATAAAGTACACTAATATTTGGAAAGAAAATCGACATCCAATGAGTAACTTTGTTTCTTAATTCTGTCCAGTTTTAATTAGTGTGCAATTCTAGTTTAGGTACACCCTTCAAAACAATAACATAAGGTGTGGCATCAGGCGGTAGGTGCAATGTATCTATGGTAGACGCCCATGGTCCATCCCCCTCTTTCCTTCGTTGACTGACATAGAACTCTTCCTTTCCCGGAGAGGATATATGCAGACGGCCCTCTGTGTTAACTATTTCGCAGTTAAAAGGTCTCTGAGGTACCTGTGGGTGTGGCATATGCACATGATTTGTAGATATAGTTTGTTCATTCCTAGCTAGCTCTATTATTCTAATCTTGCTTTGTTTTGTGCACTTACCAACACCATTTGGGAATATCTTCATATTATTTTTAACTAAGTTTTCAAGTGCAACTGCCCTCTCTTTAATTTCATTAAGATCCACGAAGACCTTCTGTTCTAAGATGTCAAATTTTGTGTGTAATGTTTTCAACAGTTCTTCCAAGTTCTTTGTTACAGCCATATCTTGTGTCTTCACACTTCCCTTAGGATTATCATTGTTCTTGGCTGAGCTAGCAGAGTGGGCCTTAACCAGCTTTTTGGAATTTATCTCACGGACTCCCCCTGTCTGCTTGTTTCTCTTAGCTGGGGGTGATTATATTCCTGAGTAGGGGAAAGCTCGATTAAATCCAGGACCTGGTTGTAAACGCAAGGGGCGTTTTTAGAATTTGAAGAACATTTTGAATGTATATCGCCCTCAGCATGCTCCACTAGTATTAGAATTGTGTTCCCTACAGTTTGCGCATCGGACCTGTTAAAAGCCTTGCTTGCAGCATGCTTAGTAGCAGCAAGCCCCTCTTCCACATTCATTATTTCACTTTCTATGAACCCCATGGCGTCCGTTAGATAATTAGTGATTATATTGATGGTTTCTTCCAGCTTTGCACCAAAGGGCCTTCAGCTAGTTCCTTTTTACCGTATTTATGTATGTCCCCAAATTTTACAAAAAAAATAAAAGATTTACCTCGGCTGATCTCTGTCATCCGTTAGCATTGGTACATGCTACACGGACTAACACTTACAAGTGGCACCCTCCTCTAACGGGGTCTTCATTTTTCTGAGACACCAGAACCTACGACAATATGAGGCACTGTAAACAGGGGTACAGTGGCAAACGAAAGGCACCAGGTATTCACACACTCATTATGATGTACACATCGTTTAAATCACTGGAGGAAAACAACTTCCAATGCAATGAGTGATAAACATTTTATCTACTCACAATTTAGAAGACAGAATCAAGGGTGGTGGCCCTGCCCTGGCCCCTCCTGGCTAAGAGGGGCAAGTGTAGTGTAGCTCCTATTTCCCTTATAGGTTCTGCGCATTGGAATAATATATCCTATAGGTTTGACATAGGACTAAAGTCGGTATGTCCCTATCGAGTATATTAAACTTAATTACTTGTGCCAGCTAGCTCAGAGGACACTAGAAACTTCTTGACGACAAGAAGGGATTAGTTTCTGGCAGCCGCAAAACATGACCACTGTGTTTCCCTTACAGAATCAGGATGTGTCCCAGAGTCGTAGAAACAATAGATAACTATTTCACTCAGCTCAGTTGTGCAGGATTCAGTTACGTCTCAAAGTTACACAGAAATAACAGACGGGCGTTTCAATAAAAGGTTTATTGAACAGTCTTGTTTCTGTTGTAAGTTAGATGTGCTGTTACGATCACAAGACAGTATGCGAGATAGATGATGTACAAGGTGAGCAGTAAAAATAAATAATACTGCGTTAGCATTATCTTTTCAGCATATATGCATTTACATAAAATGACACAGCCTAAAAATGCGAGTACTCATACGATGCGTTTCTTAGCCTAGTTCTACCCAGTGTGCCTAACCTTTCCTAGGTGTAGGGAGAAGTAGAAGTAGGTGCTGTATTCCTGACTAGAGTATACTAAGAGTAAGTTACGCCTAGAGTCTAGTATGCCAAGAGTCCCTCTAGGTTCTAGTCTGCTCCATACCTGAAGAATGAGAGAGGTAGGAATCTCTTTCCGGACTCGAACTCCAACACCCCGCAAGGGAAGTTAGATCACTGGAAGCTGGACTCTCTGTGTGCAGGAATGACAGTGTCTTCTCAGTGCGTCTGGCCGGGAATCGGGCTCCTCTGAAGTCGAGGTCTCCTCTGATTTACAGGGGTTTGGGAAGGTATATTTATACCTGAAAATGTTAGCATTGACGTGAGTTGGGTAGCGAAAGACGTCATGAATGAATCCCTTAAGGAATAGAGGTTCATGCATAATGTATGAGTCCTTGAAGAAATCAATAGTCCTGGGCAAGGGAAAGTCCCGCAGCCTGAGGGTCAGTTTTTTCATGGACTCGTTGAGACGCTAGGGTGGACGGATGTCGGAAGCCATGCCTGTATTTGGTATGCATGGTAATGCCTAAATAAGGTCTGGGATTTTATGCCTATATAAGGGCAGGTTGGATTGTGCCTATATATGGTCATGATTCTAGAAAGCCCGTTTATGGACACCCTATGAAGTATACAACACAAGGATGTGTCCACCTTTGGCCCGGGCTTTGCCCGAGCAGGTCCAGCACAGCGGGACTGCAGCACGATCTTATAACACAGTTTGACACACAGATGAAACTGATGGTAATGATGGTGCTGGTGGTTGTGGAACATGTAGTCCCAAGCAGCTGTGCCCCCAGCAGCTCACCACCCTGTGTAGTATAGCCATACACGTAAATTGCTCCCGATGATTACTGGCAGGCCAAACAAAAGTCAGTTGCTCTCAGTTATGTTATCAAGTAAGGAATGGTAGCCCAGCATGGTAGAAACGCGACCTCCCACAATAATCTCACCTTGTTGCCCATTTTGCGCAGTACCATAATGGGAACTAACCATTCGGTGGCTTCGACTGGTTTGATAACATTCTGATCACATAATTTCTCCAATTCCATTCTCACCGCAAGTTGTATATTCACTGGTAGCCTGTTGACTTTGGATACCACAGTGGTTGCATTTGATTTTTAACTTCATTTTGTGGCTGGAGGATTTGAGGCATCCTACTTTTACACTGAATACTTCCTGAAACTTGTGTACAAAACAGTTCTCCTGGATCACCTGAACTCGGATTTGTGGTGAGGCATTAGGGTCCAGAACTACTCCCAAGGTTTGCTGTACTGGCCAACCGAAGATGTTGTCACCTTTCTCAGAGACGTATACTTTAGTTAGGGTTTTCTTCCCACCATACTGGACGTTCCCCACAAAGTAGCCTTTCATGTTGATGGGTTGGCCTCCATATCCACCAGGTGTTAAGTCCATGTTTATCAATTGGATCCTATTCCTGAACTTATCTTTGAATACCTGGTCAGAAATAATAGTTAGTCGGGAGCATGAATCAAACATTGTATCTACCCTTAAATCATCTATTTTTATAATGTCCTCGGGATTACCTTCACCAGTATCATTCCTTTGGAGGACAATTTCGTCACATATTTCAGATACTTTGGAGCTTTTAGATTTTTTCTTGTATCTACAGCACACAATAAAATTCCCCTTCTTGCCACATCCCTTCCATGCTGGGTATTCCTTCCAGTTGGCCATATGACTTGTCATGCCACACCTGAAGCAGTTCCCTTTTAAGTTCTGATCATTGGTTTAAAATATCTCCTTCTTCTCTTCCACAACATTTATTTCCCCCTTATTTTCATGTGAATTGCTTTTATTCTCAACTTTCAGTTCATTCACACAGGACAACATGTGTTCCACTTGCTTTGGAACTATTAACACTTCGTTAAGGTAGGGGTCAGCCTTCAGCCACAATTCTTCCCAAATTCTATGTTACAATTTAATAAAAACTGATCAGGGATGCATTCATCTAATGAAGCACCGACTTTACAAGTTGCTGCTAGTTTTCTTTGCTCAGACACAAATTCCTCTATGGTCTCATCCTCTCTCTGGCCCCTCTTATCAAAGTGATATCTTTCTAGGATGGCACTTATTATAAGTAAAAAGTAGGGGTGGGCAGAGAACTCCACTCCGCCAGTGGAGCGGAGTTAGCCAGCCACCCCCGCCCCCTGGCCCGGCCCCTGCTTCTGAACCCAGCCAGGTCGGGTGAGCCTGCCCTGGCCCCGATGGACCCCTGTCCCCAGCACCCAGACCCTCGGATGGCTTGCAGGACCAGGGGGCTCCCGCACCCCAGGGCCCGCCGGACGGAGCTCAAGCCCCGGGCCCGGTCCCAGCTTCCGAACCCTGGGCAGGCCAGGGAGAGCCTCCCCGGGCCCCGATGGACCCCCTGTCCCCAGCGCCCGGACCCTCGGCTGGCTAGCAGGACAGGGGGCTCCTGCACACCGGGGCCAGCCGGACGGAGCTCAAGGCCCGGGCCCGGTCCCAGCTTCCGAACCCTAGCCAGGCTGGGGAGAGCCTCCCCGGGCCTTGATGGACCCCGTGTCCCCAGCGGCCGGACCCTCGGCTGGCTTGCAGGACGGGGGGCTCCCGCACCCCGGGGCCTCCCGGACGGAGCTCAAGCCCCGGGCCCGGTCCCAGCTTCCGAACCCTAGCCAGGCCAGGGAGAGTCTCCCTGGGCCTTGATGGGCCCCCTGTCCCCAGCGCCCGGACCCTCGACTGGCTTGCAGGACGGGGGGCTCCCGCACCCGGGGCCCGCCGGACGGAGCTCAAGCCCCGGGCCCAGTCCCAGCTTCCGAACCCTAGCCAGGCCGGGGAGAGCCTCCCCGGGCCCCGATGGATCCCCATCCCCAGCGCCCGGACCCTCAGCTGGCTTGCAGGATGGGGGGCTTCCGCACCCCAGGGCCTGCAAGACGGAGATCAAGCCCCGGGCCCGGTCCCAGCTTCCGAACCCTAGCCAGGCCGGGAGAGTCTCCCCGGGCCCCGATGGGACCTCCAGACCTTCGGCTGGCTTGCAGGACAGGGGGCTCCCGCAACCCGGGGCCCGCCGGATGGAGCTCAAGCCCCAGGTCCGGTCCCAGCTTCCGAACCCTAGCCAGGCCGGGGAGAGCCTCCCCGGGCCCCGATGGACCCATGTCCCCAGCGCCCGGACCCTCGGCTGGCTTGCAGGACAGGGGGTTCCCGCACCCCGGGGCACGCCGGACGGAGCTCAAGCCCCGAGCCCGGCCCCAGCTACCAAACCCTAGCCAGGCTGGGGAGACCCTCCCCGGGCCCCGATGGACCCCAGTCCCCAGCGCCCGTCCCCTCGGCTGGCTTGCAGGACCAGGGGGCTCCCGCACCCCGGGGCCCACCGGACGGAGCTCAAGCCCCTGGGCCGGTGCCTGCTACCGAACCCAGCCATGCCGGGGAGAGCCTCCCCGGGCCCCGGTGGATACCCCTAGGCGGCGCGGGACATCCACAAGTCGCTGCCATCCCAGACCGGTCCCAGGCGTCCCCTGCTCAGGGCTTCTCCAAGTTCTCCAGGGGCTCCAGCTCCGGCTCGGCCCCCCTTTCACGCGGGGCTGGCCTCCTGCTGCTCCTCGCCCCGGAGACAGCGGGGAGCTAGGCAGTCCTCCCCGCTCTGCAGCCGCCCTGCCCTGGCTACTGACTGTCACCCCCCACACCCAGACCCTTGGGCGTCAAGGTGCCTTCCACCTTCCCGGAGCCCGGGGGCAGGAACCAAGGAGGGTTAAGCCCAGGCCACGTCCTCTCCCCGCCGGCCTGCCCGTGGAGCCCATTTTCCTCGACTATTAAGCCCCCACATAGTGGGGGCTTACAGAACCCTGTGGAAGGACAAAAGTTGGAGTCAGGTCACCCAGCCCGCAGGGCCATCTGGTCGCCCGGCCCGCAGGGCCAACTGGTCTCCCAGCCCGCAGGGCCATCTGGTCACCCAGCCCGCAGGGCCATCTGGTCGCACAGCCAGGCGACCAGATGGCCCGGGATGACCCAGCGCCCAGATGGCCTGAGACAGCCAGACCCAGTCGCCATTGCAGTCCGACAACGGCGAGGGTGGCCAGGCACTCCGAGGCCGCTGCTCGGGAGGCTCCTTCCCAGGGGCTGCTCGCCTCCCTGCTCGACTTGCGTGGGAGCAGTGGGAAGGGGGGGGCCCCGGCCGGCACAGGCCATCTGGTCACCCTGCTGACCCGCAAGGGATGGTGGCCCCCATCCCCGCACCCCGGTGGGGCAGGGACAGGAGGGGGAGGCCCCCATGCCAGAGGGCACGTGGTGGAGGCGGCCTCCCGCAGGCCCGCGTCGCCCCCTCCGTGCCCCTCCCGCAATCCTGGCGGCAGAGGGACCCACCCCTGGGTGTGGTGGAGGAGGGCGTCCGCAGGTGCCTACGCACGGAAAGACAAAAGCTTGGCTCAGAGGATGATTTTCAATAGATCGCAGCGAGGTAGCTGCTCTGCTACTTACGAAACCTTGACCCAGAATCTGGTCATCTACGAATGATTTAGCACTGGGTGCCCCACGAACATGCGGTGCACTAAGGGCAATGGAGGCGGCCCCCTTCCGTCCGCGCTCCGGTCCCCAAGCGAGTGGCTCTGCGCACCGGCCCCCCGAGAGAGGCCGGCTATCCCAGGCCAACCGAGGCTCCACGGCACTGCAGTATCGTTACAGTTTAGGGGGGGTTCTGACTTAGAGGTGTTCAGTCATAATCCCACACATGGTAGCTTCGCCCCATTGGCTACTCAGCCAAGCACATACATCAGATTCCCCTGGTCCGCACCAGTTCTAAGTCAGCTGCTAGGTGCTGGCCGAGGCAGAACGCCGGCGCAGCTGGGGCGATCCACAGGAAGGGCCCGGCAAGCGTCCAGAGTTGCCGCCGCCCCGGATGGCGGCACCTCGTCCAGCCGCGGCACGTGCCCAGCCCCGCTTCGCACCCCAGCCTGACCGACCCAGCCCTTAGAGCCAATCCTTATCCCGAAGTTATGGATCTGACTTGCCAACTTCCCTTACCTACATTGTTCCAACATGCCAGAGGCTGTTCACCTTGGAGACCTGCTGCGGATATGGGTACGGCCCGGTGCGAGATTTACACCATCTCCCCCGGATTTTCAAGGACCAGCGAGAGCTCACCTGATGCCGCCGGAACCGCAACGATTTCCAAGGCTCGGGCCCCTCTCTCGGGCGAACCCATTCCGGGCCCAGAGGCGCAGGGGAAGCCTCCTCGGGCCCGAGGACGGATCCTGGGGTGGCGAGGCCGCCCTCCCCGGGGCCCTGCGAGGGGGGCTCCCTGGGCATGACGGAACCCCGTCTCAGGCCTTTGGCATAGCAGCAGGCTGGGGAACGAGGCCCAGGGCTGGAGCACCCGACCCGGGGCCCGGCATGGCCCCTGGACCCAGCCGGGGCTCCAAGGCCCAGAGGCGCAGGGGAAGCCTCCCTGGGTCTGTGGGACCCCGTCCCGGGCACCCTGCCATGTGGCAGGCCCAAGGACGGAGCCCGGGGTGGGAAGGCCGCCCTCCCCAGGGCCCTCAGGGGCCCCGGACGGAGCTCCTAAACCGAGCCAAGCGAGGGGACCTCCCCGGACATGACAAAACCTACTTTTTGGGCTTTTGGCAGAGCGGCAGGCCAGAGGACGGGGCCCAGGGCTGGGCCACCCAGGGCCCGGCAGGGCCCCTGGACCCAGCCGGGCCTCCTGGGCCCAGAGGCGCAGGGGAAGCCTATCCCGGGCCCACGGGACCCTGTCCAGGGCACCCTGCCACGCGGCAGGCCCAAGGACGGAGCCCTGGGTGGGGAAGCTGCCCTCCCTGGGGCCCTCAGGGGCCCGTACGGAGCTCCTGAACCCAGCCAAGCGAGGGGGCTCCCCCGGGCACGACAGAACCCCGTCTCGGGCCTTTGGCAGAGCGGCAGGCTGGGGGACGGGGCCCAGGGCTGGAGCACCCGACCCGGAGCCCGGCAGGGCCCCTGGACCCAGCCGGGGCTCCCGGGCCCAGAGACGCAGGAGAAGCCTCCGCGGGCCCGCGGGACCCCATCCTGGGCATCCTGCTATGCGGCAGGCCCAAGGACGAAGCCCAGGGTGGGGAGGCAGCCCTCCCCAGGCCCACGGGACCCCGTCCCGGGCACCCTGCCACACGGCAGGCCTGAGGGTGGAGCCCGGGGTGGGGAGGCCGCCCTCCTCAGGGCCCTCGGGGGGCCCTTCATGGCTCTTGTACCCAGCCAAGCAGGGAAAGGCTCCCTGGGCCCGGCAGAACCCCGTCTCGGGCCCCTGGTGGAGCGGCAGGCCAGGAGACTGAGCCTGGGGCCCCTGGACCCCGTCGGGGCTCCCGGGCAGAGGTGAGGCCTCCCCAGGCCCGCGGGCCCCCATCCTGGGCACCACACCACATGTTGGGCAGGGGCGTCCTGGCTCGTCCGGCTGCTGGCTGAGGACTGCTAGGCCAAGAGGGGTTTTGGAGTACCCTGTCCCTAGTAATCCGGAGGAAGGGTACCCCCTTTCTGGTAACCTGTGCGCACTGCAAGACTGAGGGGACCCAAGGCACAGATGCGCCCGACCTCCTGGAGCCCTGGCTGGGCTCAGGGAGGCAAACGAGCCCTCATCGGGACTTTCAGGGCAGCCCGGCCATCTGGTTGCCCCACTGGAAAGCATTGCGCGCGACCAGATGGCCGAGGGGAAAGGCGCGACCAGATGGCCGGGCCCGAAGAACACCAATCTGCCCGCCCGAGCCTTCGCAGGAGGGCTCCCACCTGCCCTTTGGAGGGCTCGGGGGCTCTGCTTCCTGGGGGGCTCAGAGACCCCGACTGGGCCTTGGGCCCGGGGCTGCGGACGGGGGTCTCCGACGGACCTCTGACCCGGGGTCCCCTAGGCACCTTGACAGGCGGGCGAAGCAGGAGGGAGGCCTGCCCGGGCCCGACGGACCCCCGTCCTGGGACCATGGCGGAGCAGGGGGACGGAGCCCGGTCCACTAAGCCCAGCCGGAAGGCCCCCCGGGCTGACACGTGCAGGGGAGGCCTCCTCAAGGCCCGCTTCCTGGGCACCCTGCCACGCGGCAGGCCCGAGGACGGAGCCTGGGGTGGGGAGGGCACCATCCACCCCAGGGGCCACCAAGGGCCCCTGCCAGAGCTCCTGAACCCAAGCCGAGCTGGGGAACGCCCGACGGGCCCCGGGCCTATGGCAGAGCGGAGGACAGAGCCCAGTGTAGGGAGCACCCAGCCAGAGCTCTCAGGCCCGGACGCCCAAGGGTGGACCGCCCGATGGAGCCCGTCCCGGGCACTTTGCCACACAGCGGGCCGGAGGACATAGCCCCGGACATGGGGGGGAGGTTTTTGCCCGGCCCAAGCCCATCTGGTCGCTGGTTGAGGGGAAACAACCTTTACAACGCATGCACTACATCGCATGCCATTAGATCGCGGTTTTTACAACGCAAGTCGTTACAACGACTTGCGCTGGAGGGCGCTATAGGACAAGGAATAGTTTAATTTACTATCCAACACCTTCCCTACTGTACGTAGGCTGGAGTTGGAATAGTAAATTAAACTACTCCTAAGTCCAGCGCCCTCCAACGCAAGTGGTTGTAACGACTTGCGTTGTAAAAACCGTGATCTAATGGCATGCGATGTGAATGCATGCGTTGTGTCATCATACATTCTGGCTGAGAGCCCCCAGCCCGCGAGGGTTTCCGGCGTACCCTGCCCCTAGTAATCCGGAGGAAGGGTACCCCCTTTTCTGGTAACCTGTGCGCACCGTGAGACTGAGGGGACCCAAGGCGCGGACGCGCCCGACCTCCTGGAGCCCTGGCTGGGATCGGGGAGGCGTCATCGGGACTTCCAGGGCAGCCCGGCCATCTGGTCGCCCCATTGGAAAGCATTGCGCGCGACCAGATGGCCGAGGGGGAAGGCGCAACCAGATGGCCGTGCCCGAAGGACACCAATCTGCCCGCCCGAGCCTTCGCGGGAGGGCTCCCACATGTCCTTCGGAGGGCTTAGGGGTTCTTCATCCTGGGGGCTTGGAGACCCCGGCTAGGCCTCGGGCCCGGGGCTGCGGACGGGGGTCCCTGGCGGACCTCCGACCAGGGGTCCCCCAGGCACCTTGACAGGCGGGTGAAGCAGGAGGGAGGCCTGCCCGGGCCCAACGGACCCCCGTCCTGAGACCATGGCGGAGCAGGGGGACAGAGCCCGGTCCCCTAAGCCCGGCCGGAGGTCCTGGGCCGGCACGTGCAGGGGAGGCCTCCTCAAGTTCCGCTTTCTGGGCGCCCTGCCACGCGGCAGGCCCGAGGACAGAGCCCGGGGTGGGGAGGGCACCCTCCACCCCAGGGCCACCAAGGGCCCCTGCCGGAGCTCCTGAACCCAAACCAAGCTGGGGAACGCCCGATGTGCCCCTGGCCCATGGCGGAGAGGAGGACAGAGCCCAGTTTAGGGAGCGCCCGACCAGAGCTCTCGGGCCTGGACGCCCAAGGAAGGATCGCCCAGGCCCGATGGAGCCCGTCCTGGACACTTTGCCACGCGGCAGGCCGGAGGACGGAGCCCCGGACAGGGGGGAAGGTGGTGCCCGGTCCCAGCCCATCTGGTCCCTGGCTGAGAACCACCAGCCCACGAGGGGTTCCGGCATACCCTGACCCTACTAATCCGGAGGAAAGATACCCCTCTTTCTGGTAACCCGTGCACACCGAGTGACGGAGGGGACCCAGGGCACAGAGGCGCCCGACCTCCTGGAGCCCTGGTTGGGATCGGGGAGGCAGACGAGCCCTCATCAGGACATCCAGGCCGGCCCGGCCATCTGGTCGCCCTATTGGAAAGCATTGCGCGTGACCAGATGGCCGAGGGGAAAGGCGGAACCAGATGGCCGGGCCAGAAGGACGCCAATCTGCCCGCCCTGAGCCTTCACCAGAGGGCTCCCGCCTGCCCATGCAGGGCTCGGGGGCTCTGCGTCCTGGGGGCTCGGAGACCCCAGCTGGGCCTGAGGCCCGGGGCTGAGAATGGGGGTCCCCGGCGGACTGCAGACCCGGGCCCATGGCGGAGCTTAACCCATCCCTGGGCCTGCCTGGTGGTCCCAGGCCAGGCTGTATGGGGGAGGCCTCAACTGGCCTGCGTCGGGCCACCAAGGGACCCAGCCTTTGCTCCTGAACCCAGCCAAGCTGGGGAAGGTCCGCCCTGGCCCAGGGTGTGGGACGGAGCCCGGGGTGGGTGCACCCGGCCAGAGCTCTCGGCCCGGACGCCCAGAGGAGGACTGCCCAGGACCGATGGAGCCCGTCCTGGGTACTTTGCCGCGCAGCGGGCCGGGGGAGGGAGCCCCGGGCAGTGGGGAGGTGTTGTCCGGGCCTAGCCCATCTGGTCCCCGGCTGAGAACCGCCAGCCCGGGAGCGGTTCTGGCATACCCTGTCCCTAGTAATCCGGAGGAAAGCTACCCTTCTTTCAGGTAACCCGTGCGCACTGAGTGACGTAGGGGCCCCAGGGCACGGAGGCGCCTGACCTCCTGGAGCCCTGGCTGGGATCGGGGAGGTGGACGAGCCCTCATCGGGACTTCCAGGCCGGCCCGGCCATCTTGTCGCCCCATTGGAAAGCATTGCGCGTGACCAGATGGCCGAGGGGAAAGGTGCGACCAGATGGCCGGGCCCGAAGGATGCCAATCTGCCCGCCCGAGCCTTCGCGGGAGGGCTCCTGCCTGCCCTTTGGAGGGCTCGGGGGCTCTACTTCCTGGGGGCCCATCAGAGACCTTAGCTGGGTCTCGGGCACAGGGCTGCAAGGGGGGGCCCCCGTCGGAACTCTGACCCGGGCCCCCCAGGCACCTTGACATGCAGGCAAAGCGGGGGAGGCCTGCCCTGGCCCGATGGACCCCCGTGACAAGCACCCGGACTCTCAGCTGGCCACAGGACGTGGGCTCCTGCACCCCAGGGCCTGCCGGAGCCCAGGCCCTGGAACTGGTCCCCGCTTCTGAACCCAGCCAGGCCGGGGAGGGGGTGAGCCTCCCCAGGCACCAGGGACCCCCGTCCCGGGCAGACGGACCCTTGGCAGGCCGCAGGATGGGGGATCCCACACGCCAGGCCTTGCCCGAAGCCCAGGCCCCGGGCCCGGTCCCTGCTTCTCAACCCAGTCAGGCTGGGGGGATCTGGGAGCCTGCCCGGGCACGAGGGTCCCCTGTCCCGGGCACACGGACCCTCGGCTGGCCGCAGGACGTGGGCTCCCGTTCCACTGATTTTTTTCATAACTCCATGGAACTCCGCGTAGTGGCACTACGCCAACTCCGCCCAGGGTTAGTAAAAAGTGTTTATCCAATTTCTTTACACATATTTTATAAGAATTAGAATCTTCTACTTCATCCTCAGATAGATCTGGTAGGTGTTCTAGAACCTCCTGCCCTTCTAGGCAACGTGCTAGCAACTTTCATTTTCTGTGCACATTTATATTTGAACCACACACTATGTGGTAATTATTAAAAACCTTTTTCCATTTACTCCATAACATTGGGGCTTTGCCCGGCATGTTCATGATGAATGGAGGTGGTGTAATGTTTTGCATTGTGAAAGATAAACACGAAAGGGGTTACAAACAGTCATGTTCCACAGTGTAATTCGTATAGTGAGTTGTTACAGGCTAGCAAATACAAAATATTTAGTGCTGTATAATTTTGATGAACTGTACAATCAGAGACTCTAGAGCAATAGTATGAGAATCATGAACTGTACACCCTGAGTCTCTGGAGCAATAGTGTGTGAATCACTGTTCCTTGTGATCCACTATACTTCGAGGGTAATTTGGCCAGTGTGTATCTTTGAAGAAATTTATAGCAATTTGAATACATTGCTTACTCATGGAGAAATAGTGTGTGAATCACTGTTCCTTGTCGTGTGATTCACTGTGTCTAGAAAAGCCAAAACCTGGATTACTGACACTAACCCATACATGTATTACTGATATAGTTGTATTGCTTTCCAGAATAACGACGAAAATGCACTGGGTTCCAACAGGTGGCGCAATGGCATTCCCTCCCTTCCCCTTTGTATTTTTCTTTCTTCTTCAAGCCTTCCTGAAGTGGCAGGCAGAGGACATCATGAGTCAAAGCAGCTAGGAGGCAGGAGCACGGCCAGTAAGTATATGTGAAGGGAGTTAATAATTGCTAAGCAGGCTAAGAAGCGGTACCAGTGCCAGCGTCGAGTTCTCCAGCTCGCAATCGGAGTGCACAGTCAGGCAGGGCTGACTGGAACCCTCAGCGCATCACATTCGGCCTGCAGAGTCAGTCAGGGCTGACAGAAAACGTCAGCATGCACAAACTTTCTAAATGTCCCGCACTGCCTTGGGGCCAATAGTGAGGGGAATGCTGACTGTGGGGAGGGGCTCAGGGAGTGGCTTGGGAGAGGCAACGCTCTCGGATACGAGCGTGCGATGAAGTAGCTGTCTGCTAAAGGCAGCCAATCACCCAACAGGTGGCCCACACAGCAATTCCTATGACAATTCCAGGCACAGATAAATGAGCGCAGAAGATACTTATAGTCAAAGTCAAAAATTGCTAGGGCACTTCAGAGTGGGATTATGGCTGGGAAGCCCTGAGAGTTACACAGAGTGCTAGCGGTGATGGGGTCCAGACACGCTTTATATAGACATTACTCAAAGTTTGCCTCTTGAAAACAGCGCACTGTTCACCAGCCGCCTTCCATCTAGTGCTTGAAGGCACAACAAGCACAGTTTAGATTAATGAGCACTCGTTAAGACATGTACAGCCTCACTGGGAAAGTTGCCACGAATGATCTCTCACTTTCTCCTCAATCACCTTCCGGGTTCAGTCAAACCTGTGCCTGTTTTAGCGTGTTGGGGAGTTCTTCAGCACCATCCCATCCTCTGTTGCCAGTGTATATACGTTGAATGAATCACCAGGACGATGTGCTTGAAGAGAGGTATATTGGTAACAGCCCAGCCACAGCACAGGTACAGCTCCTCACTGAGTGGAACACTCCACAGTTGAAATGTCATGTCGGAATGTTCTATTGTCCCAAGGAACAGAGGTAAGGCATAGGCAATGTGAGGAACCACTATGGAGGATACCAGAGGTGTGTAGTGCTGTATGCTGCTCAACAGACTTAAGGCCAAGCTCATGCCTCCAAGTGTCCATTAGGGTCCCTGGGCCAAGGAGGAGTAGTTGATTGAAAAAATAAAACTGCCGAGGTCAACCTGTTGGCCTTTTGCTAGCCTCACTGCTCTGCTCCATAAAGCCCTGCCGCAAGGGCTTCCGCTCGATATGCCTAAAAGGGAGGGGCTAATCAATCTGCATTACTGGCTTTTGGCAAAGTTGAGGACTGCGCCAGTGTTTTGGCTCAGCAGGACCTCACTTTTTAATAAGTGAACCAACAAAGTCAGGTTTGAGTCACACCTCACTCCAAGGTAGTCATAGTGTTGTACACAATCTAAAGGAATTCTGTAGATTTTGAAGGAACTTTTCGGCATAATGTTGCTCTTTAGGATGATGTATTTTGTTTTTGCGGTGTTAATCTGTAACTTCTTTGTATCGCAATAACATTCAAATGCCTTAAAGTGTTTATGCACGGCCAATTCAGTATGTGACAGGAGCACAGCGTCATCGGCAAAAAGGAAGATTGCCGTTCTTTCGCCACAACAGACTGGCACATCAAGGTTTAGAGCTTTCAGGCAACAGTCAATATATTTTATAAAGATCTTAAACAAAGCTGTGGCCAGAATACAACCTTGCCTGACCCCAACATTGATATCCAAACTATAAGTTACTTTTCCTTTTGGGTCATATCTGACTGAGGACATATTAATATTGTATAGGTATTTTAATTGTCGATACAGATTTTCTGGGCAACCTATGGATGATAATGTCCTCTAAAGCAACTCATTGCTTACGGTGTTGAAGGTCATTTTCAGATAGATAAACGTCAGATACAATTTTGATTATTTAATACTGGTGTATTTCAGATCGATGTGAAATAGTCGCATTGCTTTCTCAATTGTTCCTAGGCCTCTTCTAAAACATGCCTGTAAAAAAAAAAAAAAAAAAAATGTAATGCCTGTGAAGCATTGATGATCCAATTATCACACATTCAATTATGTAGACGAGAGCATAAAGCAGGGAGATTAGTCGATAATTGGTGGGATCGGCCCTTGGACCTTTCTTTTGAAGAGGAATTGGTCGCCAGTAGTTATTTATAGTTAGGACCAAAGTTTTCATAGGAAAAGCGTTTTTTGTTTTGCCAATAACTTTTCACAAAACTTCCCCTTTTTGGTTCAGCTGCTGTGTTGAAAGTTTCAGAGTGATCTGTCAAGCGGGGGCCGAGAAAACAGGAGGGTACCAAAACAAGTTTTCCCCGTGTTATGTCTATAGGGATTTTTCATTTATTGAACATGACTACAGCCCGAACCGCTGAACGGAATTACACCAGATTTGGCAGAAAGCTAGATGTTGGTCCAGAAAGCATACTTTTTGTGATTTGGTGTCAATCCATTCAATAGTTTCAGAGATATTTTAGTTTGAAAAATATAGATATCTGGAAGCCCAACAGCCTACTGAAATGCTACTGAAATTTGATTGGCAGCCATCTTGGGACTCGGTTCAACCGAGTACCACAAAAAATTTAAAAAAAAACAAAAGGGGAAGGGCAGAAACACCCTGACACCCTAGGCCTCTTGGGGGATCCTACTGGGCCCCTCCAGGGCCAGCAAAAGCATTTAAAAAAAAAAGATTTTGGTGGGATCCGCTGATCTGGGTAAAAATTGGAGAAGAAAAACAAAGTGTGGATTTCCATGCTTCGTTCATTATCAGCCCCCGGGTGGACCAGGTCCCGGGGCCATTTTTAAAAAATGGTAGGGGGTGCACAGGCTCCCCCTCTAAGGGCTTATTATGTCCCGGGGACCACCACCTTCCCAGGGCTTCTTTAATTATTAATGTGGGGGAGTCCCATAGGGCCTCCCCCGCTGCCCCGGGGACCACCACCTCTCTGGGGCATATATCATTTTGAATGGGGGGGCTCTCAGACCCCCCAACCCTGCGGGCTGCCACCTCCCTGAGACTTTATTGTACATTCATGCAGGGGCCGCAGAAACCCCCGCACAGCCGGGAGCCGCCACCTCACCGAGGCTTTAAATTAAAAAAATGCAGGGGCAGCGCAGACCCCCCCACAGCCCAGTGGACGACCACCTCCCCAGGGCTTTAATTATACATAATGCGGGGGTTGCCCTGGGCAACTGCCGCTGCTCCATGGACCACCACCTCCATGGGGCAATACAAAACAAAGGAGGGGGATGCGCGGACCCCCTTCTGGAGCCCTAGATGGCCCTGGGGACCCCCAGCTCAAGCAATTGTCATGTAGTTCTGATTCCAGACACCCCCAAAGGATATGTTAGTCTGTTAGTCCTGCTAGCTCACAGTGCCACTACGAGCCCCTCTTACCAAAGAGCGAATAGCTTCTGGCAACTGTCAAACATGACAACCCTGACCCGTCAGGGATCGTGGAAACAGTACAATACTTTTTGTTCAGTCACTTGTGCTCACTTTGTCTCAGAGAGATACACAGAATGAACAGTGGGGATGCTTCTCAATAAGCATTTATTGAACCAGTCATTCTAGTGTAAAATACGTGTGCTGCCAAAACCATGAGACAGAAACAAATATATACGGTTATAAGCACCAACAGAGTAAAGAACAGGTAGAATTCTACCATAGTGCTAAAACAATGAATATATGCAGGCATATAGATACATGACAGTAATAATGCGTACTCCTACGATGCAACCCTAACTAGATATACCTAAGTGAACCTAGCATGTATGTAGGTGTATAGCCAAGAATCCCCTTTGGATAAAGCCAACCCCATTACCTGATGTGGGAGAGTGAAGGACCCCGTCTTGGTCACAAGAAGGACAGCCCGCGAGGGATGTCAGACCACTGCGTGCTGGAGTGTCTGCGTGCAGGAACCTCAGGGCCGTGCATCAGTGTGTCAGCATGGAAGTCTCTCTCCTCCTCTCTTTTGTCCAGTGAAGATGTAGTGCTTATATACCCTAAAGGTCCCCTAAGGGGTTCTACCTAGAAATGTACTGTGGGCATGTCGTGCATGGATGACGATAGAGGTGACCCTTATACAGAGTTATTATGCAGAAGATGGTAATCCTGCTGTGATACTGAGAATCCTCATGCATAATACATGAGGTTAGTTTTCGGAGAAAACCACACGACAGTCATGTAGCACCTAACTAGGTAAAAGGTCAGCGTCAGTCCCGTTATGTAAAACAATGGTAGGACAGATGTAGGTAAAAGTTCTTGTAACTACCTAGGTCTATTTTGGGGTACATTGGGGTTCATAACACAATGTCCCGGGGCCTGCCAAGCCATAGCGAACTCTGCTCCTCTTCGTGCAAGCGAGAGGAGTTAAAATGCTCTTGCTTGCAAGAAGTGGAGCAGAATTGCTGCATATTTGTGGCAAAATTAAATAGAAAAATACTTTTAACCACCTGCAGGGCCCCTGTTGGACCTCCCCCACCATATCTGGGGGGTTAGGGTATTCCTACCATGCCACCTTTTCTTTATTTTTTACTTTTTTTGTGGGACTCGGCATCAAGCCAAGTGCCCAGATGGCTGCCAACACTTCCTGGTTGAAGAGTTGGAAGCCTATCAAATTTTAGTAGGATCCACGAGTCCACTGCAAGGACTCGCACCCCCAGATATCTATATTTTTTAAACTTAAATATCTCTGAAACTACTGAATGGATTTACAGTAAATCACAAAAACACACTTTCTGGACCAACATCTAGCTTTCTGCCAAATTTGGTGTAATTCCATTCAGAAGTTCGGGCTGTAGTTGTGTTCAAAAAATGAAAAATCCCCATAAACATAAAATGGGGAAAACACGTTTTGGGTGCCCCCCTTTTTTCTCGGCACCCGATTGATGGATCACCCTGAAACTTTCAACACAGCAGCTCTCCTCCTGGAACCCTCGATGGCCCTGGGGACTGCCACCCCCTCCAGTTCTACTAATTGGATTTTTGCCATCCTAGGGCCTGATTTAGATCTTCTAGCCCGCCAGCCTGGTGGTCTATCCGCCCAATTTAAATGCTGACTAACAATGGGAGAGAAGACTGCCGCCGTCCAACCGACTCCGCCAGGAATTTGCTCCCTGCACTTACAGTGGGATGGGCTGCAGGAGGTGGCGGCAGGACTGTAGCAAGGATTCCTGCTATTGGTATTAGGAAGTAGGCTGTTCGGCCGGGAATGCTGGTGGGAATCCCTCCTGCTTTGAGGTGACAGAAAGGGATGAACAGAAGTGAATACTTACCTTTTTTTGAAGACCAGGCTTCCTCTACTCCTTCGCACAGGTCTCCCCTTACCTTCTGCACCTTGACTGTGACAGAGCAGCACTCTGGGAAGTTTTTGTGGTGGATCAAATATCTTGGTTTTGCGATGCAAGTATTCTATTCCAGGGTTGAATCAATGAATTTTTCTGTTCATTTTAAATTAATATAGCCCAGGGGAAACAAATTAAACAAAAATATCAGTCAAATTGCCTCTTATTGACTTCTCCAGGCTAATGAATCTTTTCCCTCCTCTTGGATCATAAACACAGAAATGAACAAACTAGTGCATATGAGAGAGAGGATTATTAGTTGGGGTGGATGGTAGTGCCCCACAAGTAATAATGTGCTATTCTTCTTACGTCCAGTAAAGGTTTCAGTTATTTGAGCCTGAGCTCAACCCCTCGTAGTTATGGCACAGAGCATAAAGGCTTAATTTTAGAAAATGTGTAAAGCATTTACAAGTACCAAAACAGTTAAAAAGTCAAAAATACAACACAATACTGGCATTTTGGTGATTCGGCGTTCATGCCCGGCCCCTCCCTAACCAATGGGCAGTTGCTGTGTGCCCTACTGCAAACGTTCCCACAGTGCTCTTCTCTACCTCAATCCCTCCCTTTTGCTGTGGTCCTGTGGCCGCCCTAGAGGTGTGGCTCAGAAAATGAGCAACCCCTCCTCTGTGGTCTCTCAAAATTGGTTCTGGCGCCAGCTTTTCTACCACTGGGATTGCTGTATGGCTAGCTAGAAGGACAAAGAAGGACAATAGAGGTGGCAGGCTCAAGTGTGAGCTACATTGGCCTGTGACAGGATAGGTTCATTTGCAGATAATTAAGCTCCTGGGCACTGCCCAGATGGTCATCGATTCAGAGGAACAGAATACCTCTCCACACCCTAAGCCTTTGTCTCAGCTATGGGACTAAGATCACATCTCATCAAGAACCTATTCAGCTACTGCTTGACAGTTGGAAGCTCATGAATGTGGGCTTCTAGATGCATTAGGCAGGGAAAAGTTTACTTTTTCAAAGTACGTTTGGTAAAATATTTACGGATGAATTGTATGTGTTATAAATATTTTAAAAAGTCCAAGAATTAACTTTTTATCAGGTTCCTAGGTGGAGACGATATCTAGCGCGAGAGACATGATAGTGTCCCAGATTTCAAAGGGTTGCTTGTGGAGTGATCTGCTGTTCATTAGCAGGCAGTGGAGCTGTTCTGTGGTGGCAGAGGTGAGCAGGGGTTCCAGAGCAGTGAGCTCAGTGTTGCATTGGAAGCGGCAATGGCGGCAGAAGTTAGGTCCTGCTGTGGATTGGGGGAGGTGAGGCTGCAGTTGTTGTTGCGTTGTTCAGCATTGAAGGCTAGAAGATCGGCACTTATGTGTCTGTGGATGAGGGTGGGTCCAAGGGTCTGGGCGCTCATGAATGTGCGCTTCTAGATGCATTAGGCAGGGAAAAGTTTACTTTTTCAAAGTACGTTTGGTAAAATATTTACGGATGAATTGTATGTGTAATAAATATTTTAAAAAGTCCAAGAATTAACTTTTTATCAGGTTCCTAGGTGGAGACGATATCTAGCGTGAGAGACGTGATAGTGTCCCAGATTTCAAAGGGTTGCTTGTGGAGTGATCTGCTGTTCATTAGCAGGCAGTGGAGCTGTTCTGTGGTGGCAGAGGTGAGCAGGGGTTCCAGAGCAGTGAGCTCAGTGTTGCATTGGAAGCGGCAATGGCGGCAGAAGTTAGGTCCTGCTGTGGATTGGGGGAGGTGAGGCTGCAGTTGTTGTTGCGTTGTTCAGCATTGAAGGCTAGAAGATCGGCACTCATGTGTCTGTGGATGAGGGTGGGTCCAAGGGTCTGGGCGCTGGGCGAAGTCCAAGGGCGGACGGGCATAGTCTGGCTTGCCTATTGCATGCTGGCAGCACGGCCGCACTGTGGCCTTCATTAAGTAGGTTACCCAGGAGGTGGACAGGGTCAGCGGGAAGTGGGCAGGAGAGAGGGCACAAGAAAACGAGAGATTAATGGGGGAAAGAGTGGTTTGCAGAGCCTGTATGAGAAAGTTGAGTTTGTTGGGAGTTAAAAAGTGGTTAAGGGCCTGAAAAAGGAAGAGCGAATTTAGTGGGGGAGCAAACGTTTTGATGGAGAGAAGGCAAAACAGGTTATAAACAAACGTTAAAAGTGGTAACGCTGAGAGAAAGGAGGGAGAGAACGGGTTAGAATCAATGGGTTACAGGGAGGCAAAAGTGGGTTAAAGATGAAGGAAAAAAGTGGTAAAGTTGTGGAGAGAGTGGAAAAGAACAGGTTAGAACTAATGGGTTAGACTGAGGAAAGAGCAGGTTAAAAGATGAAGTGATAAAGTAGAAAAGCTGTGGAGAGAGAAGAACAGGTTAGAATTAATGAGTTAGACTGAAGAAAGAGCAGGTTAGAAACACGAAGGGAAAAAGTGGTAATGCTGTGGAGGAAGGTGAAAGAGAACGGGTTAGAATCAATGGGTTACACAATGGGTTATACGGAGTCAAAACGGGCTCAAAACGAGGATCGGGAACAAAGAGGTTACGCTGTGGAAGAATAGAGTTAAACTGCTGACAAAGCAAGGCAGCAGGGGAGCTCTGGCCCAGGGACCTGCTTAATGGGGTCAGGCTGCGGCCTTCATTAAGTAGGTTACCTGGGAGGTGGGCGGGGTCAGCTGGAAGTGGGCGGGCGATGGGGCACGAGGGACATCCTGGGTGGAAAAAAGCAGGAAAACGAGAGATTAATGGATAAAGCTGAATTTAGCGGCAGAAAAAAAGTAGTTAAGGGTCTGAAAAAGGAAGAGCGAGTTTAGTGGGGGAGCAAAAGGTTTGATGAAGAGAAGCAAAACGGGTTATAAACAAAGGATAAAAGTGGTAACGTTGTGGAGAAAGGCGGGAGAGAACGGGTTAGAATCAATGGGTTACAAAGAGACAAAAGCGGGTTTGTGGTGTAGCGCTCTAGTGTTCCTGTCACGTGATGTGACAGGGAATGCTGGGAGCACCGGCGGCCATGTTGGCCATAGAGAGAGCCGAGCTCCGCGAGAGAGCAAGTGTCCCTGGCGCTCTCCGGGAATAAAGTTAGTACATCAAAGGCACCGTGTGAGCCTCATTATTGCCGCCGCGGCCTCACCACAAATTGGCGACGAGGCTGGGGGGAAGCCCTCCCAGCTGTCCCGGAGCACCGCGCGAGTGCACACGCCACCAGTCCTCGGTCCACGGAGGCACACACACTGGAGAGCGCGGCAGAGGGACGCAAGGCGAAGACCGCAAACCCCTCACGGAGTACACCGGTGCAGACACAACCGGCCGGAGGGTCCCACAAGCTCAACCGGACCGCATCGCCCACACTGCCAGCACAGCAGAAGCAGCCAGGAGCATCCACACGCAGCAGAGCCGGCAGCTGGAGTGTCCTGCAGCCCCACTGCCACAGCAACCGTGAGTGCCAGGGTGCCCCACGTGCACCCCCCACAGAGCCTTCCACAGCCATCAGCACCCTCAGCAGACCGGCAAAGACGCCTGCGCGCCACCAGTAAACCCCACCACAGCGGCAACAGGGGCAAGTACACGCCAGCCTGTCAGGGCACCGCCAGTCCCGCCCCCCGCACTTGACCCTGGCGCACCAAGGACTAGACAGCGCGGGTGAACGCTTGGCATCCCAGGCAGAGGCTGGTGTTCAGCACGCTCCAGCAGCGCAGAGAAGCCCCACGCCCACGCCAGGATTCTCCCCACCGCGAAGGCCGGCCAGCATGTGCGCGCAGACGTTCTCCCTCACCAACCCGGTCCCCTTCCTACCAAAACCAGGGGACCCAGCTATGAAATGGGAGGACTGGAAGAGCTACTTTTTTAACTATTTATCGGCTCTAGAAGACGAAGGGGATGAGGTGTTCCCGAGCAAACGAAAAAAGAAAATCCTACTCCACAATTTGGGCCCGGAAGGTCTCCGGGTGTACCAAAACTTAGTGAAAAAAACCAGGCTCCCTGAAGACGTCGATGTGTTTCAGCACGCGTTGGACGACTTGGACAGTCATTACCAGCCTGTAGTATGCACCGCCATAGACCGTTTTAACTTCTTTCAACGGAAACAGTCCACAACAGAATCAGTAGAAGACTACGTAGCAGCGCTCAAGAGGTTGGCGATCACATGCAAATTTGGCGAACTCCATGATGACTTGATACGGGACCAAATAATCATGCACACAGTAAGCACGTCCATCCAAGAAAAGCTCTGGGTCAGTGGCGACGCCCCCCTGAGAGAGATAATAGCCATGGTCAAAAAGGCGGAACTCTCAAAACGTTGCACAGAAGCTGCAAAAAAGGACAGCGCCAATAAAGCCTTGGTGGGAAAAGTGACGGAGGAGAAAGCCCAGGAGAACAAGCTGCCGACCACTAGCGGAACATGGCAGCACAAGAAATGCACAGCCAGGAAGCCCGCACCCCACAGGAACCCGGGGGAGGACAAGACGGCCTGCTACAGGTGTGGCAGCTGCACGCATGCAGAGCCAAGTGCTTGTATTGCGGGATAATGGGACATTTTGAGAAGGTCTGCAGATGCAAGCCTCGTAAACCTACGGTAAAATGTGTTATGCAGGACTCCGACACCGAAGAGGGAGAATATGAAGCGGAAGAAGATGGCGTACTATGTATAGATGACCAAATTTTGGGCATAGACTGCGCCAGAACGAAGAAACCTTTGTGTCTATTGTCTATAGGGGGTGTGCCGGTATCCATGGTTGCCGATTCAGGTTCCCCGTACACCATCATCCAACGCACCATCTGGGACCGGGATTTTGCGCACACTATAGGCACTCACCTTCATCCCACAGATATCCACCCAGTCACCTTCACGGGAGAACCTATCCCCATGGTAGGTTTCCGCCCACTGCAGTTTGAATTCAAAGGTCGTACTGCGGAAGGTAAGCTGTACGTAGCAGAGAAAGGACCCTCAGTGTTGGGGTGGGTTGACCAGGGAGCCTTAGGGATCCAACTAAACCCAGGAGGCACGACACAGGTACTCATGACTGACCTCTCACAAACATACGAGAACAACACATGGAGAGCGGCCTTTCCGAACGTTTTCAGCGGCACCATCGGAAAACTCACGTAATACACACACAAAATATGCCTCAAAGAGGGAGCCAAGCCAGTAAGTCACAAGGTGAGGAATATCCCATTCAACTGCAGGGAAGCGGTGCAACAGGAGCTACAACGCCTAGAGGACAACGGAATAATAGAACCTATCGAGAGCGCAGAATGGCTAGCACCTTTAGTAGTAGCCCGCAAACCCAATGGCAAAGTGCTCCTCTGCATAGATTTGAGAGAACTCAACAAGAACATAATAGTGGACAAATTCCAGTTGGCATCTATCACCCTCGACGACAAGTAGTGACCAACCAAGCAATACTGGTGAGACTAATACACACACATCCTCCACACGTACACGCATAGGCAGAGCAGTGGTACTACCTAGGAGGTACAAAGAGTACAGCATGAAAGTGTAACACCCTTTTCCGTCCCCTCCCCTTCCCAGCAAGTACACCATCCGCAGCCTACATCCTCAGCCTCCGGCACACCCCACGTTGTTATTGTTGATGCTGTGAGGGTTGTGGTAAAGGGAGGAGATATGTGGTGTAGCTCTCTAGTGTTCCTGTCACGTGATGTGACAGGGAATGCTGGGAGCGCCGGCGGCCATGTTGGCCATAGAGAGAGCCGAGCTCCGCGAGAGAGCAAGTGTCCCCGGCGCTCTCCGGGAATAAAGTTAGTACATCAAAGGCACCGTGTGAGCCTCGTTATTGCCGCTGCGGCCTCACCACAGGGTTAAAGACAAAGGAAGAAAATTGGTAAAGCAGTGGAGAGAGCGGGAGAGAACGGGTTAGAATCAATGAATTATATGGAGGTAAAACGGGCTCAAAGCGAGGATCGGGCTCAAAGAGGTTATGCTGTGGAAGAAGCAAGTTAAACTGCTGGCAGAGCGAGGCAGCAGGGGAGAGCTGGCTTGGGACCTGCTCTCTTTCGACAGCCAGTGAGTGCTTCCACCTACCTGCATATGGGCAGACATCGAGTGCTTCCGTGGAGGGTGCAATAATTGCATATCATTTGCAGGGTCGGACTGGGAACACAAACCAGCCCTGGCAATTCAGTCGGACCAGCCCCAGGGGGAGGGGGTGATACTAGTGTCAAGCACTGCTGCTTTTGTTACAGGTGGCCGATATTGCAGCACTGCTACAAAACCGGCCCCAAGTAACACAAGCGGCCCCTCTCTTCTCCAAAACCGGCCCCCACCCTTATAGCCCACTGGGAAAACACCCAATGCCCACTATGCCCAGTCCGGACCTGATCATTTGTACATAGCCCAAGCACTCACTAAAATTAGGGAATGCCCCATTGAAATTATGCGGGCACAAAATGTGTTCCTGTGCAATTCTTATTACACGAGGGTTCACATTAGCATCCGAGCCCCATTCTGTAATATGGAAGCGTCCCCTGGGCATAGAATATGGAGTAAAATACCTGGTGCTCTTATAACTTTAGCTCCATGTTTATGGTGTATTTAAACGTTTAAATCCCCTGTTCTGTTTTTGGTCTCCATTTATCAATTTTGTTTTGTTTTAGTTCAGAACCACCAAATAAAGCCTGACTGTTCCTAATAGAAAGCAAGACAAATAGAAGAAAACTCCTAAGAATAATAATATTTTGTTTTTCAAAAGCAAACACTGACTTTGTGGGTTTGTTTTTGAAGAACAAAAAGGTTCGCTGAGCAGCTCCATTTAACAAGACAGCTGCTCAACAAAGTTGCTCTGCCTTCTGATGATCTGCCAATGGGAAAGGCTTCTCTCAAGGCATGGATATCTCTAAATATAGTACATGTGGCTCCTAGTTTTGAGGCGCTTTCAAAGAAAAATACCTACCCTTGCCTCAGATAATTGTTTTGATAGCGTTTTCACTGAAGCCAACAGTTTGCTACACACAGTTCTGACAAAGTCACTCAATTGTTTTCACTCAAAAGACTTATTGTGTTTTTAACAGTATTCATGATATGTTGTAGAAGCTTTTGCATACGTGCATGGTGTTTAGTTTCAGTACCAAATTGTAATCACTGTGTAATAGTATTAGAATTGAATATTCTTTACCCTCAGTATAGGAGTGAGATTTCTTATGCTATTCAAATCAATAGGCAGATTGGTACTATAAAATTGGTTAGCCAGCGTGCCATGTGTGTCATACTCAAAGATAGGGAGCATGTCCTTGATGCTAGTTGCTGCATAAATAATGTCCAGTATTATTTGACATACAAAAGCTGCTGCTTGGTACAAAAGACGAATATGTCTCATGTGGGCACCCAGAAGTGTCATCCAATGGGATCAACAATATCTAGTTGTGTTAAACTTTTGATATTTTCTCACAGTGATTCTTAGCTTGCCTGTAATTCCTGTTGTCCAAATATATGTAAAACTATGTTTCTCTTTTTAGACTGCTACGATTAAAAGAAGAATCAGTGAAATTAAAAAAGACTCCCTTTGATAAATCAAGATGAAAGACGTAACAAATCGTGCATCAAAAGGGAAACGCTGGAACATTTCAAAGCTAAAGGTATGAACTTTGAATAACAACTACATATAGGGCATGGTGTTGAGTGAACCTAGTGCCTCTTGCTCTGACTCAAGCCATATTTACCATCACTGAGACTAAGATACTGACTCTTCAAGCGCAGGTAAACAATTGGTAAGTTAAAAGCGCCTGAAGAATGAGACACATAATGTTGCATTGAGGGCATCAGAATACTGGGGTAAGAATCAGAACATAAGAAGTGGATCTAACATGCATTTTATTGGTGACTGTAATTTTCTGTACTCTGTGCTAACTTGAGCAAAATGCAGTTTCAGACAATTCAAATATCAATCTTGCAGCGGCCAAGTGCAAAATGCCTCAGTTACTGGTGCAATGTCTACTTCATTCCATTGTAACCATCAACTGAAGGTGTTCCGATGAGTTGTTCAAATGAAGAGAGAACGTGGCTAGGGAGAGTAGATACAGCACAAAAAGTGAAAGTTTATAGGGGGAAGGGGATGGATGCTGAGTGAGCCGTACTGTAAGTGTCTGACATCCATGCTTCTAGTTAAGCTGCAATTGAATGGCAGAGTGCTAGAGGGACTCCTTCAGGACTGGCCAAGTACTTGAATGTTTACCCAAATGTAAGTATGTGAAGAAAAAAGTAGAACTACTTCTATATGTCTTGAATGAATATATAATTCTTTCGGGCAAAAATCCTCATCCAGGTGCCCACGGGATAGCTGGCGGGCATCTTGTATCCCAGGTGACTGTTCTGTCCCACTCTCACCCCCACCCCAGTGGGGATGCAAGCCTAGTTGAAACCCTGGTGCATGAGACGGGCTGCATTGATTTGTGGAGGCTGGCGTTTCGGACAGTGGCCCCAAGCCAGGGGTCTGCACCTCTCTCTACTAAAGGCTTTCGGCTCATAACATGGGGATGTGACCCACCTGGGAGGACAATGGACTCTTGTGTGCGCCCAAACGCCAGATGAACAGCGACAGGGCCGAAGGGTCTGTCATTTACAGGGCGTCATACACACATGGGTGATCACAGCAGGGACTGTGCCTGCAGCCTGGAAAGTAAATGTGTGCACTACGAATGTCCTGAACAGTGCGCATAGTGTAAGGGACCAGCTGCAGGTGCCTGTAGTAATCCAGACCTCCATACTACATAGCGCCTGGCTGCTGTATGACAGTGGAGGCCGTAGTGGTGGTGCCGAGGTTTAAATGCTGAACAGGGGAGTCACACTCATCATTCTCTTCTCCTCCCTTTCTACTTCAGTTCCGATCGGGCCTGCTGGCTGCCACCGGGTCTTCTCCCTATCAGAGGTGTGATTAGTCAATGCCCAGCATCATGGCGAAAGATGAGGATAATAAACACTCCCGTCCGGGCAAGATGGACCCTTGTACTAAAGTCATGGCCCCCCCAACAGATATACATACAGTCTACACCGAATAATGTCTATAAATATATATATATATATATATATATATATATATATATATATATATATATATATATATATATATATATATATATATATATGTTGGACTTGGCCCTTTTGCAGGGTCATCCCTGAATTTTGTGCCTTCCTCCTAGTCTTTTTTCTGACATGGTGTTGGTGGTTTTAGGACTCTGGGCACTTTGGCACTGCTGTCCAGTGTAAAATGCGTGTGCTCTCTGTGGTAAACATGGTAAGATTGGTCTACACCTGTTTGGCGTATTTAATTTACCTGTCAGTCCCTTGTAATGTGGTATCTCAGATACCCAGGGCCAGTAAATCAAATGCTACTGGTGGGCTTGCAGCGCTGATTGCGCCACCCACCAAAGTAGCCTTTCAAACCTGTCTCAGGCCTCTGCCATTGCAGGGCCTGTGCGCGCAGTGTTACTGCCGCTGTGACGTGACACCTAAAGTGTGTGCCACGTCTGTGACCCCCTTTTACTGCATGTCAGTCACCCCTAAGGTAGGCCTAGCTAGCCCTATGGGTAGGGTGCATTGTAGGTAAAAGGTAGGACATGTACCTTAAGTGCGTGACATGTCCTGGTAGTGAGAAACAGCCATTTTGGTTTCTCACTGCTGTGAGGCTGCCCTCTCATAGGAATGCATTGGGGATTCCCTGATAAGTGTTTCAGTGGTAATTACTGATATGAGAGGAGCAGCGTGGTCAAGTTTGGTATGTTTGGAATAGTAATAATAAATGCTGCGCAACGGTGTGCGCAGATTTATTATCACTATTTTAGAAATGCCACTTTTAGAAGCTGGCATTTCTGTGTGCTATGTGTCTGCCTGCCTGATGTGTATTGCATGTCTGGCTCTGGAGTGACAGGGGCTGGGGAGGTGTGTGGCTCCAGGGAGGGCAGGGTGAGTCAGCGCTAGGCTGAATAGGAGAACTGCATTTGGAGTAGTGGGAGGAGTAGTCCCCTGACCCTGAATAGGTCTGTGCCTGCCTAGGTGAATGCTGGCTCCGCCCCCCTGTGGTGTGTCTGAGGACCGAGCCCCATCTGACAAAGGAGGGTGGAAGCCTGGTAAACAGAGTGCTTCAATACACCCCAGAACCAGTTGAGGCTGGTTCCCCCAAGCCCTGTGCCAGCGCAGACAAAGAGAAATGTACTATATATACTGGGGCTGTGACCCCATGAAGTTTGTGCTTCCTTGTGCTACTTGGGGACTTGCTGCTTCTGGGCCCCAGGAGGAACTGCCACGAGGGACTGCCTCCCTGCTGGAGGGCCCTGTGAGCTGGCCTACCTGGGCCCTGCCTTGTGCCCGTGGAACTTTGGAATACCTGGCTTCTAGCGCCTCGTGAGCGCTGCGCCGCTCTTCTTGGTTCTCCCAGGGCAGAAGAAACTTTTGTGGCTTGCAGTGCTGGGCTGCGACGTATTCAGAGGGATTCCCCGGTGCTGCTGGTGGTACAGCGGGAGCCCACCCCGCATTTTTCTTGCCGCTTTGAGCGGGAGCCTACCCCGCATTTTTGTGCTCCTTTTAGCGGGAGCCCACCCTGCATTTGTGCATTTAAAGGCGGGAGCCTACCCCGCACTTCTGGCCAGGAGAGAGGAGCCGCCGAGATCGGCGAAAGCAGAAGTCAGGTGCCCATGCCTGACTGTGGGCGGGGCCTGCTCAGTTAGCCGAGGGGAGCCTTCCAGGCTCCATTTCCGCCTTCCCCCGCCTCCGACCAGAGTGAGGAAGCCGCTGGTGCAGAGGAGAAGCCGCCCGTGCAGGGTAGAAGCCGCCCTCCAGCTTTCTGGGCATACCAAGGCGCACTGTCAGTGCCTGGACCCGGCGAGGAGCAGCCCCGGTGAGTGGGGGCGGAGCGGGAGCATTGTCGGTGCTCACGAGGCACCGTGGTGCCAGTGCTGATTTCTTTTTGGGGCAATTTCGGTTCCCTGAGTCCCGGAGTGGGACCTAAGAGGCACAGTTGGTGCCAGTGCTCATTTTGCCTTTTCCAGCTGCACCGCGAGAGAGCGGGCAGCTGCAACGTGGGGCCATTTCTTTTGGTGATGAGAAGGAAGGGGCGAGATGCACCCCTCGGCCCTCAGTGCATGACGCACATTGCTTTTGCTGCAAGGCAGCCAGAGGGCCAGCGAAAGGCCCTACGTTTAGAGCCCTGACATTTTGGGCATTTGGGCCCCAAGTAAGGCCAGTTGGCCTGGGGTCATTTTGGGTACCTGTGTGTACCGGTAGGGCGCAAGGCCCTAAAGGAATGCATAATGAGTTTATGCTTAAGGTGATGTATGCACCTGGGGAGTGTTACTATGGTGCACTCCCAAATGTGAGTTATGCATAATGTGTTTATGCCTAATGTGATGCAGACATAATGCGTTTATGTTGCTAATGCTGAGTACAGTATTATGCCAGTAGTTACTGGTTGTGTTTTATTATTTGTGCTTTCTAGTGGTTCTGACCGTGGCCCGATTGGCCTGGTCATGTATATAATCCCCTGTAAATTATTACCTGGTGCCAGTTGGCACAGTGTATATGTGTGATTATGATTCTAATGTGCTTTGGATAATACAAAGGCTATTTTTAATATAACATTGTGTGGAGTTTCTTTTGTGGTGTGCCTAGTGTGTTGCTGCTGTGTGTGTGTGTTGCGCAAACGCTTTACACATTGCCTCTGGGATAAGCCTGACAGCTCGTGCCAAGCTACCAAGGGGGTGAGCAGGGGTTATCTTCAGCGTGTAACTCCCTTGCCCTGACTAGAGTGGTGGTTTCTGCCTGGCTAAGGCGCAAGCCCTAGCCAACCAGAAATCCCATTTCTAACTATATATATATATATATATATATATATATATATATATATATATATATATATATATATATATATATATATATATATATATATACATATATATATATTACCTACTGGCGGTCGCCAGTAGGTAGTTATAGTTAGGACCTCGTTTCTATTCAAATAGCGTTTTTTCTTTTGCCAATATCTTTGGCGCCGTTTGACGAATCTTCGCAAAATGTTCAAAACTAATGGCCTGCTCCGGTCAGGTCCTCTCTTAAAAGTTTCTGGGTGATTCATCAAGCAAAAAAGGGGGGTCCCAAAACGCGTTTTCCCCATGTTAATTTCCATAAGAAAAATTGGAACAGGCTACAGCCTGTACTGCTGAACGGAATTACACCAAATTTGTCAAAAAGGTAGCCCTTGGTTCAGAAAGAGACCATTTTTTTAAATGGTGTAAATCCGTTCAGTAGTTCCTGAGAAATTAAAAAAAGAAAAAATATCGATATCTGAGCGCCGAGGAGGGTTCGCGAACCCTCCCGGGCACGAGCTTCACTCTGATTGGCTGCCAACACTCCAAACCAGGAAGTGTTGGCAGCCATCTTATGACTCGGTAGAACCGAGTCACAAGAAAACAGTGAGAAAGAGGTTAAAAAAGAAGAAAAGGGGGCAGGGTAGAAACACCCTGACCCCCTAGGCCTGCTCAGGCGGTCCTACCCCCAGGGCCCAAAAAAGCATTTTTTTTTTTTTAAACAGCAGAATTCGCGTTGGGGTTGCGAATCCTGCCGAAATTTTTTATAAATGAAGCGCGGACTCCCGCGCTTCATTTGAATGAGGCCCCCGGGTGGGCCAGGTCCCGGGGGAATTCCAGAATTATATCGCGGGGGTCCGTGGGGGTCCGCTGGGGCCTCCGCAGCCCCAGGGACTGCCACCTCCCCGGGGCTATGTAAATTATATGCGGGAGGGCATGCGGCCCTCCCGCAGCCCCGGGGACCGCCACCTCCCCGGGGCTTGTTTTTTAATCTGTGGCACAATATAAAGACTTGTACATCACACCTTCTACAGACGTACACAACAACTCAGTGCAAAGATTCGAAGTCAGGAAAGCATGCTTCCCTATCTTGCATACGTCGAGACGTCAACATGTACAGGGCACAAATCAGAAACACATAATTACAGCCATATCTATACATACACTAATAGATAAATATATAAACGTAGCCGAGCGTCCTGGGCAAATTGTTCAAGACTGAATTTTCTCAGACACCGTGTTACAGTATAATGTGAATGTGTTAGTTCGGCTTCATATAGAGTAACTTTTTGGCTTGGGCACTAGTTAGATAATGTGTGCATCTGGAATGCAGCGTTCTACAAAGAGCGCAGGAAAAGGCTTTTCACAGAGTTAAAAAGCGCCGCCGCTTCTGACCTTCCTCCATTTTTATTTTGTTTCATTTTGCTAAGAAAGCTTTTAAACATTAGGACGCCCGGGCCGTAGGCGGTGTCATTTTTCTATCAATTAAACCTTCAGAGAGAAGGACATTAACAGCCACAGCCTGCCTCGGAGTAATTTACTGTCACTTCGGTTCGGAGGAACTTGACTTGAGGCGCTGCATCTGTGCACCCCATCTGTGCGTTCGGAAATACTGCGTCTGTCTGCGGGGTCCCTGCCTCCTCCGCAAGAGCACATCCCCGAGATGCACCATGGATGGATGGACGGATGGATGTTATGCTTGGATGGGTGGATTCTATGCACTATATTTAACTGTAAACAAAGGGGCAGTGATCCGTGCCCACAATCTGTGCTCTCGGAAATATTCTTGTCGGTGGCTGGGGGCGTTCTGCCACCTCTGCTAAGTACACACCAGCAGTGATGTACCTCCGACAGACGCATTGACTTGTTGCACAGGGTATATACCGCTTTCTATGCACGTAAATACAGAGATACCTAAATGTGAAATTCACCAGACAACTCTTAAACACTGTCTCTACCCACCGGTGCTAAGTAAGCTACGGTAACAATCCGTTGACAAAAGACAGGCAACTGTATGAACTTGCTATGCATGAAAGATAGATAGATAGATAGATAGATAGATAGATAGATAGATAGATCAATAGCTAGTCTCGGCAGGGATGCTCAACATCCTGTGATTCTGGGCAAATCACTTAATCGCCCCGTGCCTAACAAAAATGAATATATCAGTCTGTAACGCAACTGGTGCTCATGTAAAGCTCTCTGATACCTTGGGGTCTAGTTCCCACTATATAAAACTCCCCCCAAAAAAGAGTGATAGATATTGGGGTACAGGTCACATAACAAACAGATGTGTCATCTTATCTACTTTCCTGAGAACCACAAAGACGGCCTCTGCCTTTCTGTGAGGTTCCACACTTCCTCAGATTAATACATATCGACAGAGCCACCACACACGTACACTGATGGATGGATACGCCTTGGAGTACGCGCTATATATGTATATATGCATGTTAATTCATGGGTTCTCTTCCTATCCGTACACTTACTAATATAATCTCCATCTCTTGCGGCGGGGGTGGGAGGGGACAAATGGCCTTTGCGTTGGACAACTAAGCTGCGAGTACACATTTGATATAATATATAGATTTAAAAACAGAGCTATCAGCCGGTACACACAGTCTGTGCACATATAAACATTAACGCTGCCTGTCAAGGCCAAAATGTCTGTTCAGTACACATCAGAGTGAGTACCAAGATTTGAAAGAATTAGATATACACACTTCGTATGTAGATCATTACTAATGCAAATATAATTAGTTCCAAATAGGTATATGTAGCGAATAAATACGGCCCTAAACAGGGTCATCTGTGAGAGTGCTAAACGTTTCCTTTTAAATACGCACCCCTGCCTACAGACCTCCACAAAACTTTATATGTGACCTTTGTAAAGTAAATACATGTGCATCCAAACACCTCCTCGGAGTGTTAAATACTGTCTTCCAAACACCCACCAGGAGGGAGGGTTTCGTTAGTGTGCACACGCGCGCGTGCGTCTACGTGATAAGTGTACACTTGAATTTTTCTGACTGGGCACTCCCCTGCATGACTACCTGATGGACCCCGAAAGGTGCATGCACGAGGGCGCGTGCACTGAGACTATGGAATATGTATCCGTGCATCCCTGAAGCTGGGCTCCGAAAGAGTACTCAAGAACCTGGCAGAGTATTAAAAGAAAGCTACTGTGCTCGATACACCTCTGCAGATACACGCATGCCGGGTCACAAACTGTGACACGGTCACACGGCGCCTCAGTGAGGTTTTGTGAAAGAGCCACCGCCCCTTCCTGACATGCTGAGCCGAGATCACCTGTAAATGTTGTCACTGAGCGGAACTTAGGAATCCGTCACAGGCAGCACGAGCGGCGTTTGTTTACCCGAGCTTTGCACGTGGGTGCCCGCGCGCTTCTGCGCGAGCGCATCTGTACCTGCGTGCGCATTTTGGAAGCACTCACACAAAAACTGATATATTATGCTTGTACAAACCCATGTCTGATAAGAAAAGTAAAACAACTTTTCTGAGGAAAGGTTTGTATATTATTGATTGCATTGTATACACACACACACACACACACACACACACCATGGCAGTGGAAATAAATATGGCACAATAGCACATGTTATTTAGAGGAAGAGTGCTAATAAACGCATATTTATTGGTATGTTGCAAAGGACACACTGTATACTGCCTCACACATTGCATATTACAATTATTGCACACAGGGGGAAAATCTCCTAATGATTATAAGGCATCCTCAGTCTTTTTGTAAAGTAAAATAATATAGAATCATAGCCTAAATCATATATTAAATGAACATAATTTAATATGCTATTTATTACCATTGTTGAGGGGGGAAGGAGCGTCACGACCCCTGAAGCCTATCGTTTAATTTTGGCCCCTCCCCACATTCATCAATAATCAATGGTAATAACTACCATATTACACTCCTCATATCTGTGTGTCTATTCACACACACAATATAAGTGTGTGTGTGTGTGTGTGTGTATATATATATATTCACTGAAAAAAACCATAGGTTTCAGGCACGTTATAGTTAGAAATTAGCATTTAAAAAACCTTTGAAAAAACCATAGGTTTCAGGGACGTTATAGTTAGAAATTAGCATTAAAAAACCTATGGTTTTTCAGTGAATATATATATATATACATATATATACATATACAGACAGACATATATACAGTCTATACCAAATAACATTACCTACTGGCAGTCGCCAGTAGGTAGTTATAGTTAGGACCTTGTTTCTATTCCAAAAACTTTTTTTCTTTTACCAATATCTTTGGCACCGTTTGACGAATCTTCGCGAAATATTCCAAACTAATGGTTCACTCAGTTCAGCTCCTGTTTTGAAAGTTTCGGGGTAATTCGACAAGTGGGGGCCGAGAAAAAAGGGGGGTCCCAAAACACATTTTCCCCATGTTAATTTCCATAGGAACTTTAGACAAAGCTACAGCCCGAACTGCTGAACGGAATTACACCAAATTTGGCAAAAATGTAGGCCTTGGTTCAGAAAGCGTGCTTTATTTAAATGATGTGCTTTATTTAAATGATGTAGGATTCGTGAACCCTCCCGAGCACGAGCTTCATTCTGATTGGCTGCCAACACTCCAAACCAGAATGTGTTGGCAGCCATCTTGTGACTCGGTAACCGAGTCACAAGAAAACAGTAAAAAAAAAATGATAAAAAACAAGAAAGGGGGCAGGGTAGAAACACCCTGACCCCCTAGGCCTGCTCAGGGGTTCCCACAAGGACCCCCAGTGCCAAAAAAAGCATGTTTTAAAAAACAAAATCATCCGAATTCACGCTGGGTGTACGAATCCGGCCGGAAAAAAAACACGCTTTTTTTTTCTATAAGCCCCGGGGTGGGCCAGGTCCCGGGGGCAGCCCCGGGGACCCCCACCTCCCCGGGGCTTATTTAGAAACCTACTCTCGCTTCCAAGAAGCAAAGCAGAATTGCTTTTGGGCAAAGGGAGCTGCATATTAGCAGCTCCCCTTGCCCAAAAGCAATTCCGGCTCCCGCAGGAGGCGGGGAGCCGGCAGGGACCATGGGGGCATTGGGGCTCCCCCACGGTCCCCAACTTAAGGGCCGGCCCCGGGGGATGGGGTCCCCAGAGCCAGAAGTGGCTCGGGAGGGGGCCAGTTGGCCCCCTCCCTTTTGATGTTTTAAAAAAAATTAAAAATAAGCCTGGGCCCCGGGGGATGGGGTCACCGGGGCCAGAAGTTGCCCAGGGGAGGAGGGCCACGTGGCCCCCTCCCGGAAAAAAAACAAGGCCAGGCCCCGGGGATGGGGTCCCCGGGGCCAGAAGTGGCCCAGGGAGGGGGCCACGGGGCCCCCTCCCGGGAAAAATAAATTTTTTAAAAATAAAAACGAGACCAGGCCCCGGGGGATGGGATCCCCAGGGTCAATAGTGGCCCAGGGAAGGGAGGCCACGCGGCCCCCTTCCTGTTTTAAAAAAAAGAAAAAAATGCTCAGGCCCTGGGGGATGGGGTCCCCAGGGCCAAAAAATACTAAAAGAAGGGGGGCCACACAGCCCCCCCTTCTTAAAATATTTTTAAAAAAGAAAAGCCGGCATCTCACCGGAGGCCCTGCACCACACCATTCCTGAGGGTCCATGGGGGCCAACTAGTCCACCAGGTACCTCCAGTAAGTCCCACACAGTGGGATTGCTGAGAGGTGGTCCGAGGCCATGCCTCTTTTTACACCACTCTGCAAACGCGCCTCTTGGCGCACTGCTGGTGGGGCGAAGAGGTCCACTTGTGTCCTGAGGACCTCAGGACACAAGTGGACTTCATCCCCCGAGCAGCAGTGCGCCAGGTGGCGCGTTTGCACAGTGGTGTAAAAATGGGGTGTGGCATTGGACCACTCTCAGCAATCCAGCTGTGTGGGGCTTACTGGAGATACCTGGTGGGGTAGTTGACCCCTAGGGACCCTCAGGAGGCAAGGGGACTTCATCCCCCAATAAAGAGCGCTCCAGGAGGGGCATTTGCAGAGTGGTGGACAAAGGGGGCATGGCCTGTGTTCACCTATCAGCAATCCCACTATCTGGGGCATACTGGAGGTATCAGGTAGGCTAGTTGGCCCCTGAGGACCCCCAGCAGCGAAGGGGACTTTAATCCCCATCCAAAGGCGCGCTAGGGAGTGCGTTTGCAGAGTGGTGGGGAAAGGGGGGCCTGCTATGACAACTTAGCAATCCCGCTGTGTGGGACTTACTGGAGAGTAAAAGGAGGGGTAATTGCCCCTCAAGGTTGTCCTTGGGGGCCAACTACCTCTCCTATTACCTCCACTAAATCCCACACAGTGGGATTGCTAAGAGGTCTTTGGAGGCCACGACCCCCTTTCTCCACCACTCTGCAAGCGCGCCTCCTGGCACAGTACTGGTTGGGGAATGAAGTCCACTTTACTCCTGAGGGACTTTGGGGGCCAAGAAGCCCTCCTGGTATCTCCTGTAAATCCTATGCAGCGGAATTCCTGAGCGCTGGTCGGAGGCCCAGCCCCCTTTCTGCACCACTCTGCAAACGCGACTACCAGTTAAAGAAGCATTTGTAATGTAATGTAATAGGTCTTGCATTTGCAAGAGTTAGAGCTATCGGCGTTGTGAATGTAAAAGATTTTTACTAATGTTTTTTAGTGTAGAGGGGATGTACGTTGTGTGTAGTGGAACTATGTGGTATGTTGTGCAGTGAAATTATGCGAGTAGAACGTATGTGGTATTTAGTGTATAGGAATTATGTGGAGTGGGATTATGTGTTTTGGAGAGTAATTATGTGGTATTGTACTCTGTGTTGTGGAGTGGTAACCTCAGGTTTAGTCTTCCTCGTTTCCATAGAAGCTAAACTATAAACTCAATGAGACACAAAAAAGAAGGAACCACTGAGGAGCACTTCTGGACCTAGTCGGAGGTATGAGCAGGGCCACTGGAATTTTGTGACTGTTTGGCTGCACCAATTTTCACATAATTAAACATTTTCCGCATTTGCCAAATATTCCATCATCTGCTGCCTAATCTGGAGATTTGAACAAAAAAAGCCTTGTTTCTAGCTCAAACAGCTCAAATGTTCCCAAAAATGCAGTGTGAGAAGTTGGCCTGGCATATGCTGTCCACTAATTATAGTGGGCACCTTGCACCAGTCCAAACAACCCCTTATTGGAGATAGGTTAAAGACAACCTTTATTGAAAGCTATCCTAGTGGTAGCTATGGAGAGCAGCCTTCAGGCTAAGTCTTGAAGGAATGTAAAGCAGCTTGTTTTACCAGTCTATAATCTCTTGAGTGACCAAATGAAAGAGGACCACAAAAGGTATATATTCAAAATATATGTATTTATTGCTAAACACACCCTCTAGTCTCTTTATGAGGCTAGAGTTCGAAGTACATAAGTTATAAGTTAGTTATCTACAGTAATAGCACAAATACACGTTTGAGCCCTAGGGGAGTACCAAACCATATACCAATAAAGTGGTATAAGAACCACGACTGAGCTAGACACAAGGCCTAGAGCCTGTAGAAGTGCTTGGACCACAAGGAACCACCCAAGGTAGTGACACAGGGGACCCACGGGGGGCGCGTGCAGTGTGAGAACACAGCCGCGAATCGCCTTTAACTTCTATGGGGAAAGTCGCGGTTGGAATTTCAAAGAAAAGGGACACTTAGAGGAGGACTTGGAGCAAACCCCTTTAGAACTGGGTTGTTCTAGAGTCTATACCCACGGGAGCACCGGAGTACTCGAGTTACCTCACCCAGGGAAGCCGGGTGCATAGGTGTCTTTCGGGGTCGGGTTTCGTCGACGTTTTCAATGGCGATCTGCTGCAAAGTGCTGCTGGCGGCCAAGTCGAAAGTGTTCGGGTGGATCCAAAGGTGGATCGAAGATCTGAAGAACCTGAAAGCAGAGGGGACAGAGTCTGGGTCACTAGCCAGTGACCAGGAAGGCGATGAGCAGGTGCCCACCGATGTCGAGTGCTTCAGGTAGGTTGACGGTCATCTTGACTCTTCAGCCACGAGGTCCAGGAGGTGTCGACAATGACCAGGAGCTGGATTCGAGCTCTACCATGACGTCTGTCGATTGCAGGGGTATCGACGACCGGATTGGACCCAACAAGCCTTGGCAATGGCAAGTCTCGTGGAAATGGAAGAAGGACGATGGTGCAGACCAGCAAGGTATGTGGGAGTCACCCACTGAGGGTAAGTCAGGGCACGCCTGGAGCAACCAGGGAGCCCAAGCAGAAGAAGATTGGCCTTCGGGAGGGCCTACTAGCCAACGGACTAGCGACTGTGAAGGAGCCTCGAGTGGACGCACTTGGAGCTGGCTCACAGGACACTCGTAGAGTGGAGGCCAGTGATCTTCAGTGCAGTCGGTGCTGGAGGCTGGGGCTACTCGGAGCCCAAAGCACAACTTCGTGGAAGACCCAGAAGAGGATGCACTTGCAAATGCGTTCGGTGTCCAGGGGTCACGGTTCCACGTTACCCACGACAGCTACGGGCCTCAGCTTTGCTGGGGACTCAGGGCAGCCTCGGGGAAGTCGGGAAATCCACATCTGGTGATGCAAAGACTTCGGCGTCCGGCGGGAGCTTCAGCGATGCAGACCGGACAATTGCTTCTTTGGTGCCTGCCAAGCAGGGGAGTCACTCCTTGACCCCAAGGGAGATTCTTCAGTCCTCTAATCTTAAAGTAGAGCGTCGAAGGTCCAGGATTCTGTGTCAGAGTTTCATCCAGGTAAATCTAAATTCCTAAGGACTGGGGTCCCATACTTATACCAAGTTAGGGGGTTGGACATACTCTGGGGACCCACCTATGGGAGGGTCAGGGCAGAGGGGTGGTTACACCCCTTTCCCTTTGTCCAGTTTCGCGCCAGAGCAGGGGCTGGAAGTCCCTGAGCCGGTTTGAACTGGGGTATGCACAGGGACACCAAATGTGCCCCCAGTGCAGGACTTCAAAGCACCAGAGAGTGCTCCCGCCCAGCCCCAAAACACACTATCCTGTCTGGGGAGGTGGTTACACCTCCCTGGGACAGGAAACCTATTGTCCAGGCCTCCCCTGCCGGAGTTTCGGTCAGCAGCAGGAGGCCAGACTCGTGTCTGTGGCAGCGGCATCCATTTTGTGATGCCAGGGCTTGGAAAGAAGTTAACGGGCAGGCCGGTGTGTACATGTCTCTCCCTCTAGAAGGGTGGAATACTACCCCTGCCGCCAGAACTGGCGGGGGGTAGTATTCCAAGATGTTTGACACCAAACACGACATGTTCCCGTGCAGCCATCCCAAAGTTAGCATTTAACGCGAGGTTATAATGCGCTTAAGAGTATATGGTCAGGCTGCACTACAAACAGCATCAGAGAAGGGTCTCCGAACGCTGCAGAGGGGCTCTGCTCATGCAGGGGCACCCTCTCACATAGGAACCAAGCACTCTGCCTTCAGGATTGATAAGGCCTGCCATAGGAGTGACTTAAAGGTTTATATGTGTGTAGGTATGTAGTGATATAGGTAGCCTATATCACAGTATGGGGTGCATGCACCACCTTACCCAGGCTGCAATAGCAGACCTGTGGTGTCTTTTTGGATGGCCTTCCAGGGGTGGCACAATACATGCTGCAGCCCCTGGTAGGCCTCTGAGGTACCTATGCCCTGGGTACATAGTATACCATATACTAGGGACTTATAAGGGCACTCCAGATTCCAATCAGAGATGTGCCTAAGGCACATGGAAACCATTTTAGAGAGGAAGCAGCTAGGCTGGGGTTCTGATTAGCAGGGCCCCAGCCAGACTAAAGTCGAAAAACAGTGAAGCATCAGCAAAAAGTGGGGGTAACCATGTGAAGCAGATCCTACTCTCCTACACAACCCCACCCCAAACGTAGGGACATTAAACTAACCTTGCCCAGTTAAGTCTTCATGTTCTAAGTGGAAGTACCTAGAGAGTCCATCTGCATTGGCATGGTTACTCCCAGGTCTATGTTCCACTGTGAAGTCCATCCCCTGTAGGGAAATGGACCACCTAAGCAGTTTGGGGTTTTCACCCTTCATTTGTTTTAGCCATAAGAGGGGCTTATGGTTTGTTTGAACAAGGAAGTGAGTACCAAACAAGTATGGCCTCAACTTCTTCAGAGCCCAGACCACAGCAAAGGCCTCCCTCTCAATGGCTGACCAACGTTTCTCTCTAGGGGTCAGCCTTCTGCTAATAAAAGCTACTGGCTGATCCTGACCTTCATCATTCAATTGTGACAGTACAGCCCCTACCCCCAATTCAGATGCATCTGTTTGGACAATGAACTTCTTGGAGTAATCAGGACTCTGTAGAATGGGAGCAGTGCACATGGCCTGCTTTAGGTCATCAAATGCCTTTTGACAGCTAACTGTCCACGGAACCTTTTTGGGCATTTTCTTGGAAGTTAAGTCATTCAGGGGTGTCACTATTGATCCATACCCCTTGACAAATCTCCTATAGTACCCAGTCAGGCCTAAAAAGGCTCTCACCTGAGTCTGGGTAGTTGGAGCAGTCCAGTCCATGATGGTCTGGATCTTGCTCTACAGTGGTTGAACCTGGCCTCCACCCACAAGGTGGCCCAGGTACACAACCTGACTCTGCCCTATCTGGCACTTGGTGGCCTTGATAGTCAGGCCTGCTTTCTGCAGGGCCTGCAAAACATTTCTGAGGTGGACCAGGTGATCCTCCCAGGTGGAGCTAAAGACAGCAATATCATCTAGATATGCTGCACTATAGGCTTCCAGACCTGTAAGGACTGTATTCACCAACCTCTGAAAAGTGGCAGGTGCATTCTTCAGACCAAAGGGCATCACCACAAATTGATAATGCCCACTAGGGGTTGAGAATGCTGTCTTTGGCTTTGCATCATCAGCTAGTCTGATCTGCCAGTAGCCAGCTGTCAGGTCAAATGTGCTTAGATACTTGGCTGAGGCCAAAGTGTCTATTAGCTGATCTGCCCTAGGTATTGGATGGGCATCAGTCCTAGTGACTGCATTGAGACCCCTGTAGTCCACACAAAACCTCATCTCTCTTTTCCCACCATTGGTGTGAGGTTTTGCCACAAGGACCACTGGACTAGCCCAAGGGCTATCTGAGGGTTCAATAACTCCCAAATCCAACATCTTCTGGACTTCTGTCCTGATACAGTCCCTGACATGGTCAGGTTGCCTATAAATCTTATTTTTAATAGGCAGACTGTCCCCAGTGTCCACTTCAGGAGTGCACCAGGTGGTCTGACTGGGTGTCAGTGAGAATATGTGCCTGAACTGATTGAGCACCTGTCTGCAATCAGTTTGCTGCTGGGCAGTGAGGCTGCCTGCCAAGGCTACGCCATCCACTGACCAATCATCAGGGTTCTGTGAGAGCAGGTCAGGGAGTGGGTCACTCTCTTCCTCCTGTCCCTCATCAGTAGCCATGAGCAAGCCCATGTCTGCCCTGTCCACATATGGTTTTAACCTGTTGACATGGAGAACCCTGTGGAGACTCCTGGGTGTTCCTAGGTCTACTAAATAGGTAACCTCACCCTTCTGTTCAACAATGGTATGGGGTCCACTCCATTTGTCTTGGAGAGCTGCTGGGGCCACTGGCTCCAACACCCACACCTTCTGTCCTGGCTGGTAAACAGTCAGCACAGCCTTTGGTCATGCCAGGCTTTTTGAAGTTCCTGGCTAGCCTCAAGGTTTTTAGTTGCCTTTTTCATGTACTCAGCCATCCTGGAGCGGAGACCAAGTACATAGTCCACTATGTCTTGCTTTGGGGGCTTGAGAGGTAACTCCCATCCTTCCTTCACCAAGCACAATGGACCCCTGACAGGGTGACCAAACAAAAGTTCAAAAGGGCTGTAGCCAACCCCCTTTTGAGGCACCTCCCTGTATGCAAATAAAAGGCAGGGCAAGAGTATGTCCCATCTTCACCTAAGCTTTTCTGGGAGCCCTTTAATCATGCCCTTCAAGGTTTTGTTGAATCTCTCAACCAAACCATTGCATTGTGGGTGATAGGGTGTGGTGAACTTGTAAGTCACTCCACACTCCTTCCACATTGCTTTCAAGTATCCAGACATAAAGTTAGCACCCCTGTCTGATACAACCTCCTTAGGAAAGCCCACTCTTGAGAAAATTCCCAGGAGGGCTCTTGCCACCACAGGTGCTGTAGTGGTCCTAAGGGGAATAGCCTCTGGGTACCTGGTGGCATGATCCACTACCACCAGGATAAACCTGTGCCCAGATGCTGTTTGGGGATCCATGGGACCAACAATGTCAATCCCCACCCTCTCAAAGGGAACCCCCACCACAGGTAGTGGTATCAGGGGGCCTTTGTAGTGCCACCTGCCTTGCCACTGGCCTGGCAGGTTACACAGGAGCGACAAAACTCCTTGGTGTCTTCAGACATGTGGGGCCAGTGAAAGTGAGGGACAATTCTGTCCCAAGTCTTGTTCTGGCCCAGGTGACCTGCTAAGGGAATGTCATGGGCTAGGGTCAATAGGAAGCCCCTGAACTTCAGAGGTATAACCAACCTCCTGGTGGCACCAGGCTTGGGGTCTCTACACTCTGAGTACAAGAGTCCATCATCCCAATACACTGTATGGGGACCACTAGCTTTCCCAGCAGCCTCAGCAGCAGCTTGCTTTCTGAGGGGTTCAAGAGAGGGCAGCTCTGCTGCTCCTGGCTCAGATCTGCCCTGGAAGGGCCCCCTGTCCCCAAGAACTTAACCTGGTCAGGTTCAAGCTCCTCTGGGACAGTTCCTTCCTCAGGACTGAGATCATCCCCTCAAGGGACTGATCTTCCTTCTGAGGCAAGGGGAAGGCACTGCCTTTACCCTACTACTCCTCTTCTTGGAGGGCACTTGGTCCATTATTCCAGAATCCAAGGCCTGTTCAGTGTTAGACATTTTGGCTTGTGACCTGGTCACAGCAAACACATCTGCAGGGATGCCCAGCATTTCTGCATGGGTCCTGAGCTCCACTTCTGCCCAAGCTGAAGTTTCTAAATCATTGCCAAGCAAGCATTCAACTGGTAGGTCTGCACTTACCACAACCTTCTTAAGGCCAGTTACCCCTCCCCAGGAGAAGTTAAGAACTGCCAGAGTATGGTCTGTTCTGACATTGCTAGCATTGGTCACTTGGTACATTTCACCAAGTATAATCTGCCCAGGATCCACAAGGTCTTGTGTCACCATGGTGACACTTGCCCCTGTGTCCCTAAATGCCAACACCTCTTTTCCATTGATTAAGGGCTGTTGCCTGTACTTGCCCAGATTACTGGGACTCACAGAGGAGGTCACATCCATGCCTCCATCACAGACTAGGACAGCCTGAGTGAGTTCTCTGACTAGGTCAGAGCTCATCTCTTTACCCAGGGTCAACCCTACTAAACCCTTGGCCTGTGTAGTCCCACCACCAACTGTAACTGCACTAGGGGGAGCAGGTGCCTTAGGTTCATTGGTGGGGGCTGGAGTAGAGTCTTTGGACTTGGTGCAATCACTGGTCCAGTGGGTCTTTTGCTTACAGACCTTGCACCATGGTTTCTTTTGGCCTTTTCCCTTGTTAGACTGTGAATCCCCACCTGAAGAAGATTTTTGGGGGCCTTGTGAAGACTTTTGGTCTTTACCCTTCTCTCCACCCTTATCAGAGTTTTTAGAATCTTGCTTCTTAGGGTCACCACCTTGGTTCAGTACCTTCTGCCTCACCCTGGTTCTGACCCATTTGTCTGCCTTCTTTCCCAATTCTTGGGGAGAGGTCAGATCAGAGTCCACCAGGTGCTGATGCAACAGCTGATTTTGACAATTATTAAGAATCTGCTCCCTCATGATAAGATTGTACAATCCTGTGAAGTCACATACCTTACTGCCCAATAACCAACCTTCCAGAGCCTTGGCAGAACAATCAACAAAGTCCACCCAGTCTTGAGTCTGTGCTTTTTGGGTATCTCTGAACTTTAACCTGTATTGTTCAGTGGTTAGGCCAAACCCATCAATCAGAGCACTCTTTAAGACTGTGTATTTATCAGAATCCTCCTCTCTAACAGTGAGGAGCTTATCTCTACCTTTGTCTGCAAAGGAGAGCCACAAGATTGCTGCCCACTGCTCCTGAGGGACCCTCTGTACTTTACAGGCCCTCTCCAGTGCAGTTATCCATTTGTGGATGTCATCCCCACTCTGGTAGGGAGGGACAATCTTGCTCAGGTTTCTATGGTCATAAGACCTTTCCCTATCTATGGGGAAATTGCTGCCACCATGGGACTCTAGTCCCATCTTTTTTCTCTCTTTGTAGAGATCTAGGGACTCCCTGTCTATAGCCAACTGCTGTTTTCTGAGCTCAGTCTCTTTCTCCTGTCATGAGAGGATTCTCTCCTATGAGAAGAGACAGAGGTCCCTATTGAGGTGTCAGAGTGGTTAGACTCCTGAGAAGGAGATCTATCCCTTCTTGGCACACTCTCAACTCTTCCTGGGGGACAAAGGTGAGGTCATCCTGATCCTCCCTTCATCCACAGGAATAGCTGGGTTTTCCAGGTCAAGGTCATTGTCACCTTCCTGGCCAGTTTCAGAGGGGGGCCTGGGTTTCTTCACCCCTGACCCCTTCCTCATTTTCTGCCCCACCCTCTCTGCCTACCCCTTCAGACCCTAGGGGCCTACTGAGATCATCAGCTAGTAGCACCTCTCTGAGGTGTTGGGTGCTGGCACTTTCCTTTCCCTTTGTCCAGTTTCACGCCAGAGCAGGGGCTGGAAGCCCCTGAGCCGGTTTGAACTGGGGTATGCACAGGGACACCAAATGTGCCCCCAGTGCAGGACTTCAAAGCACCAGAGAGTGCTCCCGCCCAGCCCCAATACACACTATCCTGTCTGGGGAGGTGGTTACACCTCCCTGGGACAGGAAACCTATTGTCCAGGCCTCCCCTGCCGGAGTTTCGGTCAGCAGCAGGAGGCCAGACTCGTGTCTGTGGCAGCGGCATCCATTTTGTGATGCCAGGGCTTGGAAAGAAGTTACCGGGCAGGCCGGTGTGTACATGTCTCTCCCTCTAGAAGGGTGGAATGCTACCCCCGCCGCCAGAACTGGCGGGGGGTAGTATTCCAAGATGTTTGACACCAAACACCACATGTTTCCGTGCAGCCATCCCAAAGTTAGCATTTAACGCGAGGTTATAATGCGCTTAAGAGTATATGGTCAGGCTGCACTACAAACAGCATCAGAGAAGGGTCTCCGAACGCTGCAGAGGGGCTCTGCTCATGCAGGGCACCCTCTCACATAGGAACCAAGCACTCTGCCTTCAGGATTGATAAGGCCTGCCATAGGAGTGACTTATAGGTTTATATGTGTGTAGGTATGTAGTGATATAGGTAGCCTATATCACAGTAAGGGGTGCATGCACCACCTTACCCAGGCTGCAGTAGCAGACCTGTGGTGTCATTTTGGATGGCCTTCCAGGGGTGGCACAATACATGCTGCAGCCCCTGGTAGGCCTCTGAGGTACCTATGCCCTGGGTACATGGTATACCATATACTAGGGACTTATAAGGGCACTCCAGATTCCAATCAGAGATGTGCCTAAGGCACATGGAAACCATTTTAGAGAGGAAGCAGCTAGGCTGGGGTTCTGATTAGCAGGGCCCCAGCCAGACTAAAGTCGAAAAACAGTGAAGCATCAGCAAAAAGTGGGGGTACCCATGTGAAGCAGATCCTACTCTCCTACATGCAGCGTCACATGTTACTGCGTGGTGGAAGGCCCTTTGCAAAGCTGGAATGGTCACATGTTACTTATTGCTAAATGTGGGTGTTAAATTGCTGCTAATGGCACACAAACCTCTCTTCTTTCTGTGCCTCTCTTGCCTGTTTCTGCATTTCTCTTGCTTCTTTCTATACCTTTCTTCCTCAGTCAGTCAGTCATATTAGCTTTATTCGACAATATTAGTCATCAAAGCACATATACAAACTTAGGAAACACATGACCGTTAGTTAAAAATACATTGAAATGCATTCCTCTAGAAATATATAAAATCCGTTAAAAATCCATTAAAAAAACATTAAAAAGAAAGCAGTGGGCGTTTAACACTTAAACCGTTCTGGGTAGATGTAGATATATAAGAAGCTTCATTTAACATATCATCTAGATCGGACGAACAATGTAATCAGTCAATATGTCAAACAAGGGTCTGAAAACATGTGGACACCACACGTAAGAACATAATCTGCCCTCTACCCAACTGTGGTGGTTTGAGATCTAATGGACCATGCCCAGCCTAAAAACTTTGCCAGAGCAATGACGATGGGTATCGTTGTTTCCGAGCGCAAAAGTCTAAGCACCGTAGCATTGCTTCTAGTTCCCAGTGTTCTGCAAATGGGAATCAACCACATGCGGCGTGGAGCCGCATAGGCTGGACATGCGAACAGTAGATGGGCCAGCGACTCTAAAGGTGCATGGCAGGCTGGACAAGAAACTGAGGCCTGCGCCTCCCATTTGGCCGCAAATGACCTTACAGGCAAGGTACCAACTCTCAATTGGAAATAAAGCTTCCTGTCAAATGGTTTGGTTATTATGTCCCAGTATGGTTCCAGCTTTTGTAAAGGCTTTGCATTCAGAAAGTAACCAGTTAGTGATGAGGAATCACTGTTCCTAACAATGTTATCTGTCACCCAACTCCAGTATCTTTCCTTTAGCAAAGCCTTAGTTGGAAACGGGCTACTTTCTGGATTTTCCCACAATGTAACCATGGCAATATTGGTGAGCAAAATTCTTATTTCTTGCAACCATATGTCTTTTTTGCGGCGATCTACTCGAATTAGATCCTTCAGGCCGTCAGCATAAGCTCGTAGTTCCGGTGTCGACCAGATTCTCCGCCACTGTAAAAGGGGTCGCAGTTTGGCTATATCGGCCAGTGACTTCCTACCCAAATCATGGAGGAGCGGGCGAACTGGTGTACTTTGTGGGAGTTTAATGATGTTCCGGAGAAACTTATTTTCCGCTATTGTTAATTTGGAAAGATGGTTGAAACCCCACAGTTCAGCCCCATAAAGCACGGAACTAACAACTTTTGTGTTATATATTTGCAATACTGGGCTTACTGGTTTAGTTAGTGAAGCATTAAACTCAGTTTGCAATGTTCCGGCCAGTTGGCGATGCTTCAAAGTGGCCATTTCCAATTGCTTGCTCCACTTCATATCTCCCTGCATTGTGACCCCTAAATATGTAAAATCTTTTACCTGTTCTAGGGGACGGTTGTTAAGTGCTACACCTCCTTTAAAAGATCTGTGCAGATTAAAAGTCATAAATTTTGTTTTTGACACGTTGATTTCCAGGCCCCGCAGGTGGCAAAACTCTTCAAAGAGCAACAGGGCACGCTGGAGACCGCTTTGTGTTTTAGCGATTATCAACGTCTCATCCGCGAACATTAAAATAGGTATTCTCACACTAGCTAGAACTGGGGCATCCGTGGGTGTGGTTTCCATAAATTTTGCTATCCCGTTAATAAACAGCAAGAATAATGTGGGTGCCATTACGCAACCTTGTCGCACCCCTCTTTCTACAGGGAAAGGGTTAGTGGTCTGACCTTGGGTTCCCCATCTGATTGTTGCGTAGTTTCCCTCATGAAGTCTAGCTATAAGTGATAATAATTCATGGGGCATGCCTAGATCTTGTAATACTACCCATAGTTTGGCACGGGAGACGAGGTCAAAAGCAGACTTAAGGTCGTCAAAGGCAGCATATAAACTGCCCTTGTCTATGACCGCCGTCTTCCAATATACCATTGTAAAACAAAATATCTGATCAATGGTACTGTGCACGCCCGAAACCCCGCCTGAAGTGGGGATAGTATGCCTCGTTCGTCCACCCAGTCTTGCATCTTGTTTAATACAAGCCGACCCATAATTTTTTGAAGGGAATCGATTAAGCTAATAGGTCTATAATTTCCGGGCAAACATCTATCCCCTTTTTTAAAAACGGGAATTACCTCGGCCACTTTCCACGAGGCCGGGACAGGTGCGCCCTTTGCAATTTCATTAGCTAAAATCATAATATATTTGGTCCACTTAGCTTGATCAGAAAGAAATATGTCAGCTGGTATTCCGTCGGACCCGGTGCTTTACCTCCAGTTACAGCTCTTAGAGCGAGGGTAACATCGGCCTCGCTGAATACGGGGTCACAAAAATAAGAATATAAAAGCTCAGCCGTTTCACTTTCCTCTAGGCTACAAGCATATTGGGGTTTAAAATGGCTTACCCACTGGTCCTGGCTTACATGGTTTATAGGTTCAGTTGGACGTCCACCTCTGCCCCATTTTACAGCGTCCCAGAACTCTTTGGAATTTTTACTATCTCAGGCACGTTTGAGGTCCAGCCATCTATTCTCGTCCCAATTTTTCTTGGCCTTATGTTGCGCTTTCTTGTAAGATTGTCTAGCCATACGTACTTTAACGTGATCCCCTTCTCTGATTGCGCTCCCAAGGGACTTGCGTGCCTCCTTACATTCATCATTAAACCATTTTAAAACGTTTCTCGGGTTATTACTCCTGGTCTTGGAGTGCCTCAAGAAGTGGGTGCAAAGTAGAATAAAAAATTCTTCATGGAATTCTATTATGGACTCGGGATGCTGAGTTAGAAGTGAGAGCTTCTAGTGTGGTTAAAGCACTATTAGTTTCTAGAGACATTTTTTCAAGTGCGTCAGGGTTCTCAAGTAGGTTTGCCCATTTTAAGCGCCTCATATCAGTTGTGGGGACCACGTCCAGGGTGACAACAGCGATGTCTACGAAATTAGGAACTTCCTTTGCTGATACATTAAAAAGAGAACACAGGGGGTTGTGGTCGCTCTCGATCCTCTCTCTGACCACCATGTCCCTTAGCACAAACCATAATTGGAAATTTATCAATAGATAATCAATGCGGCTAGAGCTTAGGCCATTATTAAATGTGCAAGCCCCGTGCTTGTCAGATGGGGATCTACCATTTGCTGCCCTTAGCCCATTTTTCAGGCAGATGGAATTTAATTGGATCGCCACCTCAGTCCATTTTTTTATGGGAGGTAGATCCAATTTGGGGATTCCCCACTGGTCGTCTTCTTCATCAGTGATATTATATTTCTTGTTTGTAAGGGGCTCAAAGGTTACGTTAAAGTCACCCGCGATTATTACATTCCTGCCCCGAGAGTATTGGTCTAGTAAATGATCGAGAGCTGCTAAAACTTCCGATTTTTTACCATCTGTACCTCTAGCATAGACGTTGTAAATGTCAATGGTCTCCCTTGAGCCCCACTTTACTCTTATTACTAGAATATCCTTACTATTAGATTCAAGTGTCTGGACCATAAAACCAAGTTCTTGGCAAACCCAAATTGTTAGGCCCCACGAAGCACGCCCCACGAAGCACGTCCCTTTCCCCCCCTAACAGCTGATATATTATAATTTAAATAGCCTGCTTGGAAGCAAACGTCCACCAACCAGGTTTCTTGTAATAGGCAAATGTCATGTTGATCCATAAAAGTGTGCCAGTCGGGAGATGTAATCTTAGTAATCAATCCAGCTATGTTCCAGGAAAGCACAGACAAACCTGCAGAAGGAACACAGCCTGGACTTTTGTCGATGGAGCTAGTCTGTGAACCCACTCTGAGAACAGTGCCCGAATCTGGCAGCGGATCTAATGTTACCGCTGCGTTATGTGGCTGTGACTCACTAGTGGGGCTTAATTCCAAGTGATTATAAGGGGTGCAGGGCAAGGATTCTGTATTTGCTAAAACAACCTCCTGGGACTCCTGTTCTCTATTGGTCATGCTCGGGAGTCAATCGTTGGTGTCCAAGGTGGAAGACCCTACATGAAGGGGGTGTTGTTGCCCAGAAGAGCGACCATGACCGTTTGTGAGTGGGAAGCGCCTAAATTGGATGGAAGAATGGTCCGGGGACGATGTACGAAATTCCAATGCTAGCATATTTTCTGCAAGAACTTGTCCTTTGAGCTTTAACTCAATGCAATCTAAAGGATCAACATGTGAGATGAGCCTTCTTGCACTAATAATATCTTCGCGAATTACCGAGCGACAGCCCCTCATGTAACGGATCCAGTGTATTGCTTTATTAGTGAGGGAATCTGCGCTTTCTGTGTTATTGGAGGAAACGTATTTTGGCACATTTACCATATAGATTGTGGCGTTCTGTGACAAGTTAGGATTGGGCATAATAGATCTACGCTCCTGAAAATTGTATGGGGAATTTCCTGTATTTAATGGGGAGGGACAACTATTAACTGCTGATGCCGGATCTAGTTTAAAATTGGACGCGTTTAGAAGGCCTGGCGTAGCCCTAGGAATTGTTTCTGCTCCTGACTTAGACCGGCAGCGCAATTGGGGGGGAATCTTGCTACATAAACCCGTAGTTTCAGGACCAGATTTATGAAAGATTAACTTTCTGGGCTGGTTATCCTGAAGTAAATTGGTTTTGATGGCCTCTGAGTAGGTAGGTGCCCTTTGTATCAGCAGTTTAACCATGAAAGTTAGTTCCACAATCATTGAGCGCATAGATGTTATTTCCGCCCTCAGTGCGTTAACAACAGAATACGTTCCCTGTGGATCCTTGGTTATTTCGGCACTAGGCCATGGGGTAAACCCGGGGGCGGGGAGAACAGGCGGAGAGGGGGGGATGCGCGACGAAGAGTTCGCACCATCTCCCGCCCGAGGATCTACTAGAGGAACTGCCAGGGGGGAAAACCTGTTAGAACAAGCGACTGCAACACCCAGTAGCTGAAAGTTATCGCTTATATTCTTATCGAGAGCCATATTACCCTCCCCCGTATCGGTAATCTCACTCTGTCTGGCTACTGGGCTGCCGCCTCCAGCCGGCTTGTGAAACATTGCAGGGATACTTAGCTGACGACCGGGGCTATGATTTGAAATGGATGAGGGGCCTTTGGGTAAATCGGTAGTTAAAACCGGTACAGATGTATCACCCTCTAAAATGCCCTCACACTCGCTAATGAGTGTGTCTATTCTATCCAGGACACAGTTACTTCCTAAATGGGTCTGTTTCTGTGTTAGGTTTTTGGTCTTTCTAGCCTTCTTTCCCCTGTTGTCCCTGCCGGTGGCACCTCTGCCCCCCCTCCTTCACTCTCCTCCAATAGTTTCCTTTTCCCCATGCTCAGTGCGTTTAACAATCAAGAGGTACAACCGCTCAACTCCTCAGAGCATTAAGAACAAGATGTTATCAGATAATGTAAAGAAACTTTAGTCTCTATGCAAACGGAGTCTATGAGCACATGAATTGGGAGCAGACAGAGTTTTCCACAAGGAACAGCACAGAGGATCAAACCTGGCAATATGGTGGCTGTAGGCTTTTCTTGCCGTATGCAGTCCACGAAAATTCAAGGGAATTGGCCCTGTCCTGTCTCTTCCTGTCACTGACGGGTAAGGACGGGCCCGCCCTTGGCCCGGGCTTTGCCCGGGCGCCGCCCGCGCGCATCCCGCACTGCGTGGTGGCAACTGCGCTTATGATAGGGCTCCAGGCGCAGAGATGACATTGGTGCGTCGGCCCGGGGCCGCTGGAGAATGTAGTTCCTGAGTGGTGGATTGATACAGAGACGTTCCCCTCACGGCGATGTCGGAGCCATTCCCCTCACGGCAATGGTAGAGCTTGTGAAGCCGTTCCCTTCACGGCAATGTGGGTAGGAGCAGAGCCGTTCCCCTCACGGCAAGTGAAAGCGCGTCCCGCGCTGCGGGGTGGCAACCGCGCTTATGATAGGGCTCCAGGCGCAGAGATGACGTTGGTGCGTCGGCCCGGGGCCGCTGGGGAATGTAGTTCCTGAGTGGTGGGTTGATACAGAGCCGTTCCCCTCACAGCGATGTCGGAGCCATTCCCCTCACGGCAATGGTAGAGCTTGTGAAGCCGTTCCCTTCACGGCAATGTGGGTAGGAGCAGAGCCGTTCCCCTCACGGCAAGTGAAAGCGCGTCCCCCCTTTCTTCCTCTTTCTGCACCTCACTGTATTCTTTCTGCACTTCACTTGCCTCTTTCTGCACTTCACTTGCCTCTTTCTGCACTTCACTTGCCTCTTTCTGCACTTCTCTTGCCCCTTTCTGCACCTCACTTGCCTCTTTCAGCACCTCTGTTACTTTTTTCTGCAGATCTCTAGCCTCTTTCTGCACCTCAAGTGCCTCTTTCTGCACTTCTCTTGCCTCTTTCTACACTTATCTTGCCTCTTTCTATACCTCTCTTGCCTCTTTCTGCACCTCACTTGCCAATTTCTGCTCTTCTCTTGCCTCTATCTGAACCTCACTTTCTGCACCGCTCTTGTCTCTTTCTGCACCTCACTTGCTTCTTTCTGCATCTCTCTTGCCCCTTTCTGCACCTCTATTGCCTCTTTCTGCACTTCTCTTGCCTCTTTCTACATCCTTCTTGTCTCTTTCAGCACCTTTGTTGCTTCTTTCTGCACTTCTCTTCTTTCTTTCTGCACCCCTCTTGCCTCTTTCTGTACCCCTCTTGCTTCTTTGTGCACCTCTCCTACCTCTTTCTGCACCCCTATTGCCTCTTTCTGTGCCTCTGTTGGTTCTTTCTGCACTGCTCTTGCTTCTTTCTGCACCTCGTTTGCACATTCCTGTATCCCTCTTGCCTCTTTCTCCAACCCTGTTCCCTCTTTCTGCACCTTTCCTGCCTGTTTTTGCACCCCTCTTGCCGTTTTCAGTACCTCTATTGCTTCTTTCTGCACTTCTCTTGCTTCCTTCTGCACCCCTCTTGCCTCTTTCTGTACCCCTCTTGCCTCTTTGTGCACATCTACTTCCTCTTTCTGCACCTCTCTTGCCTTTTTCTGCAGTTCTCTTGCCTGTTTCTGCACCTCTTTTGCTTCTTTCTGCACTTCTCTTGCCTCTTTCTGTACCCCTCTTGTCTCTTTCTGCACCTCCGTTGGTTCTTTCTGCACTGTTCTTGCTTCTTTCTGCACCTCTTTTACAAATTTCTGTATCCCTCTTCCCACTTTCTGCACCCCTGTTCCCTCTTTCTGCACCTTTCCTGCCTGTTTCTGCACCTCTGTTGCTTCTTTCTGCACTTCTCTTGCTTCTTTCTGCATCCCTCTTGCCTCTTTCTGTACCTCTTTTGCCTCTTTCTGCACCTCTGTTTGTTCATTCTGTACAGCTCTTGCTTCATTCTGCACCTCTGTTGCAAATTTTTGCATCCATCTTGCCTCTTTCAGCACCCCTCTTCCGTCTTTCTACACCTCTCTTGCCTCTGTCTGCACACCTGTTCCCTCTTTCTGCACCCCTTTTGCCTTTTTCTGCAACTCTCTTGCCTCTTTCTGCAGTTCTTATGCCTCCTGCACCTCTGTTGCTTCTTTCTGTACTTCTCTTGCTTCTTTCTCTACCTCTCTTGCTTCTTTCTGCAACCATCTTGCCTCTTTTTGTACCCCTCCTCCCTCTTTCTGCACCTCTCTTGACTCTTTCTGTTCCTCTGTTGCTTCTTTCTGCACTTCTTTTGCCTCTTTCTCCACCTCTCTTGCTTCTTTCTTGTAGGAGAGTAGGATCTGCTTCACATGGGTACCCCCACTTTTTGCTGATGCTTCACTGTTTTTCGACTTTAGTCTGGCTGGGGCCCTGCTAATCAGAACCCCAGCCTAGCTGCTTCCTCTCTAAAATGGTTTCCATGTGCCTTAGGCACATCTCTGATTGGAATCTGGAAGTGCCCTTGTAAGTCCCTAGTATATGGTATACTATGTACCCAGGGCATAGGTACCTCAGAGGCCTGCCAGGGGCTGAAGCATGTATTATGCCACCCCTGGAAGGCCAGCCAAAAGGACACCACAGGTCTGCTACTGCAGCCTGGGTAAGGTGGTGCATGCACCCCTGACTGTGATATAGGTTACCTATATCACTACATACATACACACATATAAACCTATAAGTCACTCCTATGGCAGGCCTTATCAATCCTGAAGGCAGAGTGCTTGGTTCCTATGTGAGAGGGTGCCCCTGCTTGAGCAGAGCCCCTCTGCAGCGTTCGGAGACTCTTCTCTGATGCTGTTTGTAGTGCAGCCTGACCATATACTCTTAAGCGCATTATAACCTTGCGTTAAATGCTAACTTTGGGATGGCTGCACGGAAACATGTTGTGTTTGGTGTCAAACATCTTGGAATACTACCCCCCGCCAGTTCTGGCGGCGGGGTAGCATTCCACCCTTCTAGAGGGAGAGACATGTACACACCGGCCTGCCCGGTAACTTCTTTCCAAGCCCTGGCATCACAAAATGGATGCCGCTGCCACAGACACGGGTCTGGCCTCCTGCTGCTGACTGAAACTCCGGCAGGGGAGGCCTGGACAATAGGGTTCCTGTCCCAGGGAGGTGTAACCACCTCCCCAGACAGGATAATGTGTATTGGGGCTGGGCGGGAGCACTCTCTGGTGCTTTGAAGTCCTGCACTGGGGGCACATTTGGTGTCCCTGTGCATACCCCAGTTCAAACTGGTTCAGGGGCTTCCAGCCCCTGCTCTGGCGCGAAACTGGACAAAGGGAATGGGTGTAACCACCCTCTTCCCTGACCCTCCCATAGGTGGGTCCCCAGAGTATGTCCAACCCCTAACTTGGTATAAGTATGGGACCCCAGTCCTTAGGACTTTAGATTACCCTGGACGAAACTCTGACACTGAATCCTGGACCTTTGACGCTCTACTTTAAGATTAGAGGACTGAAGAATCTCCCTTGGGGTCAAGGAGTGACTCCCTGCTTGGCAGGCACCAACGAAGCAATTGTCCGGTCTGCATCGCTGAAGCTCCCACCGGACGCCGAAGTCTTTGCATCACCAGAGGTAGATTTCCATACTTCCCCGAGGCCGCCCTGAGTCCCCAGCAAAGCTGAGGCCTGTAGCTTTTGTGGGTAATGTGGAACCATGACCCCTGGACACCGAGTACTTTTGCAAGTGCATCCTCTTCCTGGTCTTCCACGAAGTTGTGCTTTGGGCTCCGAGTAGCCCCCGCCTCCAACACCGACTGCACAGAAGATCACTGGCCTCCACTCCACGAGTGTCCCGTAAGCCAGCTCTAAGTGTGTCCACTCGAGGCTCCTTTGCGGTCGCTAGTCCGTTGGCTAGTGGGCCCTCCCGAGGGCAACTCTTCTTTTCCTTGGGCTTCCCTGGTTGCTCCAGGTGTGCCCTGACTTACCCTCACTGGGTGAGTCCCTCAGACCTTGCTGGTCTGCACCACCATCCTTCTTCTATTTCCACGAGACTTGCCGTTGGCAAGGCTGGTTGGGTCCAATCCGGTCGCCGACACCCCTGCAACTGACAGACGTTGTGGAACAGCTCGAATCCAGCTCCTGGTCATCGTTGATGCCTCCTGGACCTCGTGGCTGAAGAGTCAAGATGACCGTCAACCTACCTGAAGCACCCAACATCGGTGGGCATCCGCTCATCGCCTTCCTGGTCACTGGCTAGTGACCCAGACTCTGTCCCCTCTGCTTTCAGGTTCTTCAGATCTTCGATCCACCTTTGGATCCACCCGAACACTTTTGATTTGGCCGCCAGCAGCACTTTGCAGCAGATCGCCATTGAAAACGACGACGAAACCCGACCCCGAAAGACACCTATGCACCCGGCTTCCCTGGGTGAGGTAACTCGAGTACTCCGGTGCTCCCGTGGGTATAGGCTCTAGAACAACCTAGTTCTAAAGGGGTTTGCTCCAAGTCCTCCTCTAAGTGTCCCTTTTCTTTAAAATTCCAACTGCGACTTTCCCCATAGAAGTCAACGGCGATTCGCGGCTGTGTTCTCACACTGCACGCGTCCCCCATGGGTCTCCTGTGTCACTACCTTGGGTGGTTCCTTGTGGTCCAAGCACTTCTGCAGGCTCTAGGCCTTGTGTCTAGCTCAGTCGTTGTTCTTATACCACTTTATTGGTATATGGTTTGGTACGCCCCTAGGGCTCAAACGTGTATTTGTGCTATTACTGTTGATAACTAACTTATAACTTATGTACTTCGAACTCTAGCCTCATAAAGAGACTAGAGGGGTGTGTTTAGAAATAAATACATATATTTTGAATATATACCTGGTATGGTCCTCTTTCATTTGGTCACTCAAGAGATTATAGTCTGGTAAAACAAGCTGCTTTACATTCCTTCAAGACTTAGCCTGAAGGCTGCTCTCCATAGCTACCACTAGGATAGCTTTCAATAAAGGTTGTCTTTAACCTATCTCCAATAAGGGGTTGTTTGGACTGGTGCAAGGTGCCCACTATAATTAGTGGACAGCATATAGCAGGCCAACTTCTCACATTTCTGCACCCCTGTTGTCTCTTTCTGCACTCGTCTTCCCTCTTTCTACACCTCTGTTGCTTCTTTCTGTACTTCTCTTGCTTCTTTTTGCACCTCTCTTGCTTCTTTATGCACCCTTCTTCCCTTTTTTGTATCCCTCTGGCCTCTTTCTGCAGTTCTCTTGCCATTTTCTGCACCTCACTTGCCTCTTTCTGCACTTCTCTTGCATCGTTCAGCACCTCTGTTACTTTTCTCTGCAGATCTCTTGCCTCTTTCTGCACCTCTCTTGCCTCTTTCTGTACCTCTCTTGCCTCTTTCTGCACCTCACTTGCCTCTTTCTGTACTTTTCTTGCTTCTTTCTACACCTCTCTTGCCTCTTTCTGCTCCTCTCTTGCCTCTTTGTGCATTTCTCTTGCCTGTTTCTGCACTTCCTTGTCTCTTTCTATACCTCTCTTGCCTCTTTCTGCACTTCACTTGCCTCTTTCTGCACTTCACTCTCTTCCTTCTGCACCTCTCTTGCCTCTTTCTGCATTTCTCTTGCCTCTTTCTGCACTTCCCAAGCCTCGTTCTGTACCTCTCTTGCCTCTTTCTGCACTTCTCTTGCTTCTTTATACACCTCTCTTGCCTCTTTCTGCTCCTCTCTTGCCTCTTTGTGCATTTCTCTTGCCTGTTTCTGCACTTCCTTGCCTCTTTCTGTACCTCTCTTGCCTCTTTCTGCACCTCACTTGCCTCTTTCTGCACCTCACTCTCTTCCTTCTGCACCCCTCTTGCCTCTTTCTGCACTTCTCCTGCCTCTTTCTACACTTCTCAAGCCTCGTTCTGTACCTCTCTTGCCTCTTTCTGCACCTCAAGTGCCTCTTTCTGCACTTCTCTTGCCTCTTTCCACACTTATCTTGCCTCTTTCTATACCTCTCTTGCCTCTTTCTGCACCTCACCTGCCACTTTTTGCTCTTCTCTTGCCTCTTTCTGAACCTCACTCTCTTCTTTCTGCACCTCTCTTGCCTCTTTCTGCACCTCACTTGCTTCTTTCTGCATCTCTCTTGCCTCTTTCTGCACCTCTATTGCCTCTTTCTGCATTCTGTTGCTTCTTTCTGCACTTCTCTTGCCTCTTTCTGCACCCTTCTTGTCTCTTTCAGCACCTCTGTTGCTTCTTTCTGCACTTCTCTTCTTTCTTTCTGCACCCCTCTTGCCTCTTTCTGTACCCCTCTTGCCTCTTTGTGCACCTCTCCTACCTCTTTCTGCACCCCTCCTGCCTCTTTCTGTGCCTCTGTTGGTTATTTCTGCACTGCTTTTGCTTCTTTCTGCACCTCGTTTGCACATTCCTGTATCCCTCTTGCCTCTTTCTACACCCCTGTTCCCTCTTTCTGCACCTTTCCTGCCTGTTTCTGCACCCCTCTTTTCTTTGTCAGCACCTCTGTTGCTTCTTTCTGCACTTCTCTTGCTTCCTTCTGCACCCCTCTGGCCTCTTTCTGTACCCCTTTTGCCTCTTTGTGCACCTCTCCTTCCTCTTTCTGCACCTCTCTTGCCTTTTTCTGAAGTTCACTTGCCACTTTCTGCACCTCTTTTGCTTCTTTCTGCACTTCTCTTGCCTCTTTCTGTACCCCTCTTGCCTCTTTCTGCACCTCTGTTGGTTCTTTCTGCACTGTTCTTGCTTCTTTCTGCACCTCTTTTGCACATTTCTGTATCCCTCCTGCCTCTTTCTGCACCCCTGTTCCCTCTTACTGCACCTTTCCTGCCTGTTTCTGCACCTCTCTTGCCTCTTTCTGCACCTCTGTTGCTTCTTTCTGCACTTATCTTGCCTCTTTCTGCACCCTACCTGCCTCTTTCAGCACCTCTGTTGCTTCTTTCTGCACTTCTCTTGCTTCTTTCTGCACCCCTCTTGCCTCTTTCTGTACCTTTCTTGCCTCTTTCTGCACCTCTGTTGGTTCATTCTGCACTGCTCTTGCTTCATTCTGCACCTCTGTTGCAAATTTTTGCATCCCTCTTGCCTCTTTCATCACCCCTCTTCTGTCTTTCTGCATCTCTCTTGCCTCTGTCTGCACACCTGTTCCCTCTTTCTGCACCCCTTTTGCTTGTTTCTGCAACTCTCTTGCCTCTTTCTGCAGTTCTTTTGCCTCCTTCTGCACATCTCTTGCTTCTTTCTCGACCTCTCTTGCTTCTTTCTGCACCCATCTTGCCTCTCTTTGTACCCCTCCTCCCTCTTTCTGCACCTCTCTTGCCTCTTTCGGTACCTCTGTTGCTTCTTTCTGCACTTTTTTGCCTCTTTCTACACCTCTCTTGCTTCTTTCTGCGCCCCTGTTGTCTCTTTCTGCACTCGTCTTCCCTCTTTCTACACCTCTCTTGCTTCTTTCTGTACTTCTCTTGCTTCCTTTTGCACCTCTCTTGCTTCTTTTATGCACCCTTCTTCCCTTTTTTTATCCCTCTTGCCTCTTTCTGCAGTTCTCTTGCCATTTTCTGTACCTCACTTGCCTCTTTCTGCACTTCTCTTGCTTCTTTCTACACCTCTGTTGCTTCTTTCAGCAATTCTGTTGCCTCTTTCTGCACTTCTCTTGCTTGTTTCTGCACCTATCTTGCATCTTTCTGTACCTCTGTTGCCTCTTTTGGCACCTCACTTGCTTCTTTCTGCACCATTCTTGCCTCTTTCTGCACCCCTTCCCCTCTTTCTGCACCTCTCTTGCCTCTTTCTGCACCCCTGTTCACTCTTTCTGTACTTCTCCTGCCTGTTTCTGCAACTCTCTTGCCTCCTTCTGTACCTCTGTTGCTTCTTTCTGCACTTCTCTTCCTTCTTTCTGCACCCCTCTTGCCTCTTTGTGCAGCTCTCCTACCTATTTCTGCACCCCTCTTGCCTCTTTTTGCACCTCTTTTGGTTCTTTCTGCACTGCTCTTGCTTCTTTCTGCACCTCTTTTGCACATTTCTGCATCCCTCATGCCTCTTTCTGCACCCCTCTTCCCTATTTCTCCACCTCTCTTGCTACTTTCTGCACTTCTCTTGCTTCTTTCTACACTGCTCTTGCTTATTTCTGCACCTCTCTTATAAATTTCTGTATCCCTCTTACCTCACTCTGCACCCCTGTTCCCTCTTTCTTTACCTTTCTTGCCAGTTTCTGCACCTCTCTTGCCTCTTTCGGCACCTCTGTTGCTTCTTTCTGCACTTCTTTCCTCTTTCTGCACCCCTCTTGCCTCTTTCCGCACCTCTGTTGGTTCTTTCTGCACTGCTCTTGCTTCTTTCTGCACCTCTGTTGCAAATTTCTGCATCCCTCTTTCTGTACCCCTCTTCCCTCTTCCTGCACCTTTCTTGCCTCTGTCTGCATAACTGTTCCCTCTTTCTGCACCCCTTTTGCCTGTTTCTGCAACTCTCTTGCCTCTTTCTGCAGATCTCTTGCCTCTTTCTGCAGATCTCTTGCCTCCTTCTGCACCTCACTTGCATCTTTCTGCACTTCTTTTGCTTCTTTCTGCACCCTTCCTTCTTTTTCTGCACATCTCTTGCCTCTTTCTGCACCTCTCTTTCCTTATTCTGCACATCTCTTGGTTCTTTCTGCACCCCTCTTGCCTCTTTCTGCACCTCTGTTGGTTCTTTCTGCACTGCTCTTGCTTCTTTCTGCACCTCTGTTGCAAATTTCTGCATCCCTCTTGCCTCTTTCTGTACCCCTCTTCCCTCTTTCTGCACCTCTCTTGCCTCTGTCTGCATACCTGGTCCCTCTTTCTGCACCCCTTTTGTCTGTTTCTGCAACTCTCTTGCCTCTTTCTGCAGATCTCTTGCTTTCTTCTGCACCTCACTTGCATCTTTCTGCACTTCTTTTGCTTCTTTCTACACCCTTCTTTCTTTTTCTGCACATCTCTTGCCTCTTTCTGCACCTCTCTTTCCTTATTCTGCACATCTCTTGGTTCTTTCTGCACTTCTATTGCCTCTTTCTGCACCTCTCTTGCTTCTTTCTGCACGCCTGTTGTCTCTTTCTGCACCCCTGTTGTCTCTTTCTGTACTCGTCTTCCCTGTTTCTGCACCTCTCTTGCTTCATTCTGCACTTCTCTTGCTTCTTTCTGCACCTCTCATGCTTCTTTCTGCACCCTTTTTCCCTTTTTTGCATCCCTCTTGCCTCTTTCTGCTGTTCTCTTGCCATTTTCTACACCTCTATTGCCTCTTTCTGCACTTCTCTTGCTTCTTTCCACACCTCTGTTGCTTCTTTCAGCAATTCTCTTGCCTCTTTCTGCACTTCTCTTGCTTGTTTATGTACCTCTCTTGCGTCTTTCTGTACCTCTGTTGCCTCTTTCTGCACCTCACTTGCTTCTTTCTGCACCCCTCTTTTTTCTTTCTGTACATCTCATGCCTCTTTCTGCACCCCTGTTCCCTCTTTCTGCACCTCTCTTGCATTTTTCTGAAGTTCTCTTGCCTCTTTCTGCACCTCTTTTGCTTCTTTCTGCACTTCTCTTGCTTCTTTCTGTACCCCTCTTGCCTCTTTCTGCACCTCTGTTGGTTCTTTCTGCACTGTTCTTGCTTCTTTCTGCACCTCTTTTGCAAATTTCTATATCCCTCCGGCCTCTTCCTGCACCCCTGTTCCCTCTTACTGCACCTTTCCTGCCTGTTTCTGCACCTCTTTTGCCTCTTTCTGCACCTCTGTTTCTTCTTTCTGCACTTATCTTGCCTCTTTCAGCACCTCTGTTGCTTCTTTCTGCAATTCTCTTGCTTCTTTCTGCATCCCTCTTGCCTCTTTCTGTACCTTTCTTGCCTCTTTCTGCACCTCTGTTGGTTCATTCTGCACTGCTCTTGCTTCATTCTGCACCTCTGTTGCAAATTTTTGCATCCCTCTTGCCTCTTTCATCACCCCTCTTCTGTCTTTCTGCACCTCTCTTGCCTCTTTCTGCACCTCTGTTGCTTCTTTCTGCACTTATCTTGCCTCTTTCTGCACCCCACCTGCCTCTTTCAGCACCTCTGTTGCTTCTTTCTGCAATTCTCTTGCTTCTTTCTGCACACCTGTTCCCTCTTTCTGCACCCCTTTTGCTTGTTTCTGCAACTCTCTTGCCTCTTTTTGCAGTTCTTTTGCCTCCTTCTGCACCTCTGTTGCTTCTTTCTGCACTTCTCTTGCTGCTTTCTGCACTTCTCTTGCCTCTGTCTGCACCCGTTGCTACTTTCTGCACTTCTCTTGCTTCTTTCTCTACCTCTCTTGCTTCTTTCTGCACCCATCTTGCCTCTTTTGTACCCCTCCTCCCTCTTTCTGCACCTCTCTTGCCTCTTTCGGTACCTCTGTTGCTTCTTTCTGCACTTTTTTGCCTCTTTCTACACCTCTCTTGCTTCTTTCTGCACTCGTCTTCCCTCTTTCTACACCTCTCTTGCTTCTTTCTGTACTTCTCTTGCTTCCTTTTGCACCTCTCTTGGTTCCTTATGCACCCTTCTTCCCTTTTTTTTATCCCTCTTGCCTCTTTCTGCAGTTCTCTTGCCATTTTCTGCACCTCACTTGCCTCTTTCTGCATTTCTTTTGCCTCTTTCTCCACCTCTCTGTGAGAAGTTGGCCTGGCCAATGCTGTCCACTAATTATAGTGGGCACCTTGCACCAGTCCAAACAACCCTTATTGGAGATAGGTTAAAGACAACCTTTATTGAAAGCTATCCTAGTGGTAGCTATGGAGAGCAGCCTTCAGGCTAAGTCTTGAAGGAATGTAAAGCAGCTTGTTTTACCAGTCTATAATCTCTTGAGTGACCAAATGAAATTGGACCACACCAGGTATATATTCAAAATATATGTATTTATTACTAAACACACCCCTCTAGTCTCTTTATGAGGCTAGAGTTCGAAGTACATACGTTACGAGTTAGTTATCTACAGTAATAGCACAAATACATGTTTGAGCCCCAGGGGCGTACCAAACCATATACCAATAAAGTGGTATAAGAACCACGACTGAGCTAGACACAAGGCCTAGAGCCTGTAGAAGTGCTTGGACCACAAGAAACCATCCAAGGTAGTGACACAGGGGACCCACGGGGGACGCGTGCAGTGTATGAACACAGCCACGAACCACCATTAACTTCTATGGGGAAAGTCGCGATTAGAATTTAAAAGAAAAGGGACACTTAGAGGAGGACTTGGAGCAAACCCTTTGAGAACTAGGCTGTTCTAGTGTCAATACCCACGGGAGCACTGGAGTACTCGAGTTACCTCACCCAGGGGAGCCGGGTGCATAGGTGTCTTTCGGGGTTGGGTTTCGGCGTCGCTTTCAATGGCGATCTGCTGCAAAGTGCAAAGTGTTCGGGTGGATCCAAAGGTGGATCGAAGATCTGAAGAACCTGAAAGCAGAGGGGACAGAGTCTGGGTCACTAGCCAGTGACCAGGAAGGCGATGAGCAGATGCCCACCGATGTCGAGTGCCTCAAGTAGGTTGACGGTCATCTTGACTCTTCAGCTGCGAGGTCCAGGAGGTGTCGATGACAACCAGGAGCTGTATTCGAGCTGTCCCATGATGTCTGTCGATTGCAGGGGTGTCGGCGACCGGATTGGACCCAACAAGCCTTGGCAACGGCAAGTCTTGTGGAAATAGAAGAAGGACGATGTTGCAGACCAGCAAGGTCTGGGGGACTCACCCAGCAAGGATAAGTCAGGGCACACCTGGAGCAACCAGGGAGCCCAAGCAGAAAAAGATTGGCTTTCGGGAGGGCCTACTAGCCAATGGACTAGCGACCGCAAAAGAGCCTCAAGTGGATGCACTTGGAGCTGGCTCACAGGACACTCGTGGAGTGGAGGCCAGTGATCTTCGGTGCAGTTGGTGCTGGAGGCTGTGGCTACTCCGAGCCCAAAGCACGACTTCGTGGGATACCCAGAAGAGGATGCACTTGCAAATGCGATCGGTGTCCAGGGGTCATGGTTCCACATTATCCACGACAGCTACGGGCCTCAGCTTTGCTGGGGACTCAGGGCAGCCTCGGGGAAGTCTGGAAATCTATCTCTGGTGATGCAACGACTTCGGCGTACGACGGGAGCTTCAGCGATGCAGACCGGACAATTGCTTCTTTGGTGCCTGCCAAGCAGGGGAGTCACTCCTTGACCCCAAGGGAGATTCTTCAGTCCTCTAATCTTAAAGTAGAGCGTCGAAGGTCCAGGATTCTGTGTCAGAGTTTCGTCCAGGTAAATCTAAAGTCCTAAGGACTGGGGTCCCCTACTTATACTAAGGTAGGGGTTGGACATACTCTGTGGCCCCACCTATGGGAGGGTCAGGGCAGAGGGGTGGTTACACCCCTTTCCCTTTGTCCAGTTTCACGCCAGAGCAGGGGCTGGAAGCCCCTGAGCCGGTTTGAACTGTGGTATGCTCAGGGACACCAAGTGTGCCCCCAGTGCAGGACTTCAAAGCACCAGAGAGTGCTCCCGCCCAGCCCCATTACACACTATCCTGTCTGGGGAGGTGGTTACACCTCCCTGGGACAGGAAACCTATTGTCCAGGCCTCCCCTGCTGGAGTTTCGGTCAGCAGCAGGAGGCCAGACTCGTGTCTGTGGCAGCGGCATCCATTTTGTGATGCCAGGGCTCTGGAAAGTCAGTACCGGGTATACCGGTGTGTACATGTCTCTCCCTCTAGAAGGGTGGAATGCTACCCCCGCCGCCAGAACTGGCGGGGGGGTAGTATTCCAAGATGTTTGACACCAAACACAACATGTTTCCGTGCAGCCATCCCAAAGTTAGCATTTAACGCGAGGTTATAATGCGCTTAAGAGTATATGGTCGGGCTGCACTACAAACAGCATCAGAGAAGGGTCTCCGAATGCTGCAGAGGGGCCCAGCTCATGCATGGGCACCCTCTCACATAGGAACCACGCACTCTGCCTTCAGGATTGATAAGGCCTGCCATAGGAGTGACTTATAGGTTTATATGTGTGTATGTATGTAGTGATATAGGTAGCCTATATCACAGTAAGGGGTGCATGCACCACCTTACCCAGGCTGCAGTAGCAGACCTGTGGTGTCCTTTGGCTGGCCTTCCAGGGGTGGCACAATACATGCTTCAGCCCCTGGCAGGTCCTCTGAGGTACCTATGCCCTGGGTACATAGTATACCATATACTAGGGACTTATAAGGGCACTCCAGATTCCAATCAGAGATGTGCCTAAGGCACATGGAAACCATTTTAGAGAGGAAGCAGATAGACTGGGGCCCTGAATAGCAGGATCCCAGTCCAACTAAGTCATTAACCAGCAAAACACCAGGGAAAAAGTGGGGGCAACCATATAGTCAGATTCCACCTTCCTACATAACCCCCCAAATGAAAGGAGATAAGGCTAACCTTGGCCAGTTGAGCCTTTATTGACTAAGTGGCCATATAAGGAAGCACCTGCACTAGCATGGTTGCCCCCTGTCTTATGGTCCACTAAGCACTCCCTCACCCTAAGCGTATGAGAGGGTCTCCACCATGGGGAATTACTACCTGTGGTGTGCTTTGGTAAAGTACAAGGCTGGTGAGGTGTCTGAGAAGGGAAGTGAGGCCCTAGGAAGGTTGGTCTCAGCTTCCTCAGATCACTGGTCACCATGTATGCCTGTCTTTCCATGACTGAGTTGCACTTTGCTCTAAGGGTCAACCTTTGGCTGCCTACAGCTGGGGTTGGGTCCCTTTGGATGGACCACTGGAGGGACATGGCAGGTTTGGAACCTTTTGGTCCCAGGTTTGCCCTTGACTAACAGAGTCCTTCTGGGGGAGGTCCCTACACAAAGGTATGGGGGATCCCTCAGTGGGTTGAGGAATTTTCACCTGGCTAGGGCTACTAGACTGGGTGCCCCTAATCTGCTAATGGGGGGTTCCTCTGGGCAGGGGGCCCTGGGGGTCCACTGACCTCCCTGACCTCTGCAGCCCTGGGCTGACTGAGGCAGGGTAGAGAGGGGCAGGTTACCTGCTCCAGACTGGGTACCACCTTGGAAGGGTCCCCTGCCATCAGGGGTGGGGCCAGGCCAGGCCTGACTACCTCTGGGGCAGTTCCTTCACTAGGGGTAGGGTCAGTTCCCTGAGGAGGCTGACCCTTACCTACTGTCTGGAGGGAAGAAGACTTTTCTTCAACCCTTGTGCTCTCTTTTGGGGGAGAGTGGGCCATTCTCCCAGGCTCCATCTCTCCAAAATTTCCCTGGGCTTGGGCTGTGGCCATCACAGCCCCACTAACCTTACAGGGACGCCCAGCATTCTCAGATGGGTTTGGTGCTCAACTTCAGCCCAGGCTGAAATTTCCAGATCATTGCCCATCAGGCAATCTACAGGTAAGGTTGGGGACACTGCCACTCTTTTGGGCCTGTGACCCCTTCCCAGCTGAGATTGACTATGGCCATGGGGTGATCCGTTCTGACACCATCAATGTTGGTTACCTGGTATTTAAACTCAGGTAAAAGCTGGTGAGGGGGACTAGTTTCCCTGCCACCATGGTGACACTAGCCCCTGTGTCCCTAAATGCCACAGCTTTCTGACCATTAATTATTGGCTCCAGTCTGTACCTGCCCAATGCATTGGGACCCATGGTAAAGGTGGCAAATCCTACACCACCATCAGAGTCAGAGGAGTCTGTTGAGGGGTCCTGTCTAAACTAGGGCCCACCTCTGTTCCTCTTGCAAAAGCACCTAACATTTTGGGTACACTACTCCCAACTGGAGGATTACTACTGGTAGTACCAGGAGGGGTGGTAGTAGTTGTTGGAGGAACATTTTCTTTATTGCCAATCCTGGGGCAACTGGGATCAGTTTTCCAGTGTCCAGGCTTTTTACAGACATGGCAATAGGGTTTCTTTTCAGGAGAGGAAGGAGTTTGGGACCCACCCCCAGAAGAGGACTTTTGGGGCCCTGTAGTGGATTTATCCTTAGATTTATCCCCACCTTTCTCTTGGGACTTGGTAGAATCTTTCTTCTGGTCACCACCCTGATTCTTAGTCTTTACTCTGGTTCTGACCCATTTGTCTGCCTTCTTTCCCAATTCTTGGGGAGAGGTCAGATCAGAGTCCACCAGGTACTGGTGTAAAAGCTGGTTTTGACAATTATTAAGGATCTGCTCCTCATAATCAAATTGTACAATCCTAAAAGTCATGCGCCTTGTTGCCATGTATCCAACCTTCCAGAGCCTTAGTAGCACAATCTACAAAATCAACCCAGTCTTGAGTCTGAGCCTTTTGGGTGTCTCTGAACTTCAACCTATACTGTTCAGTGGTTAGGCCAAACCCATCTATCAGAGCACTCTTCAAGACTTTGTAATTGTCAGCATCCTCCTCTCTAACAGTGAGGAGCTTATCTCTACCTTTGTCTGCAAAGGAGAGCCACAAGATTGCTGCCCACTGCTCCTGAGGGACCCTCTGTACTTTACAGGCCCTCTCTAGAGCAGTTATCCATTTGTGGATGTCATCCCCACTCTGGTAGGGAGGGACAATCTTGCTCAGGTTTCTATGGTCATAAGACCTTTCCCTATCTTTGGGAAAACTGCTGCCACCATGGGACTCTAGTCCCAACTTTTGTCTCTCTCTATAGAGATCTAGGGACTCCCTGTCTATAGCCAATTGCTGTTTCCTGAGTTCAAGCTGAGCTTGCTCATACTGAATCAGTCTCTTTCTCCTCTCATGAGAGGATTCCCTCCTATGAGAGGAGACAGAGGTCCCTATTGAGGTGTCAGAGTGGTTAGACTCCTGAGAAGGAGACCTAGACCTTCTGGGCACACCCAGAACTCTTCCTGGGGGACAAAGGGGAGGTCAGTCTGATCCTCCCCCTCCTCCTCCACAGGAGGAATTGGGTTTTCCAGGACAAGGTCATTTTCACCTTCCTGGCCAGTTTCAGAGGGGGGCCTGGGTTTCTTCACCCCTGTCCCCTTCCTCATCTTCTGCCCCACCCTCTTTGCCTACCCCTTCAGACCCTAGGGGCCTGCTGAGATCATCAGCTAGTAACACCTCCCTGAGGTGTTGGGTGCTGGCACTTTTGCCTGTCTTCAACTTCCTAGTAGTGCATAATGCTCTCAATACCAAGAATGGGAGTTTATCATACTTGGAGGGAAGAAGCCCACTGGCTTCTGGCAAGGACTCACTGGGTCCTGGCTTTGAAGACATTACTAGTGAGGTGTGGTGTATGCACTACCTACTCTAGTGTGGCCTACTAAACTCTCTTGAGTTGTAGAAAGGGTGTGCTGTCCTTTAACACACAACTCTAAGTTCAGTAGAACTTACTGTATTACTAAGCTTGATTTATATGTACCTAAGGTACCCTTAGTGGTTTTCAGTTGATCAATTCAATTGAGATTATCTGGTAAAACAATAGCAAGCTGGAATCCCACACGCTGCACACCAATGTGAGAAGTTGGCCTGGCATATGCTGTCCACTAATTATAGTGGGCACCTTGCACGAGTCCAAACAACCCCTTATTGGAGATAGGTTAAAGACAACCTTTATTGAAAGCTATCCTAGTGGTAGCTATGGAGAGCAGCCTTCAGGCTAAGTCTTGAAGGAATGTAAAGCAGCTTGTTTTACCAGTCTATAATCTCTTGAGTGACCAAATGAAAGAGGACCACACCAGGTATATATTCAAAATATATGTATTTATTACTAAACACACCCCTCTAGTCTCTTTATGAGGCTAGAGTTTGAAGTACATACGTTACGAGTTAGTTATCTACAGTAATAGCACAAATACACGTTTGAGCCCCAGGGGCGTACCAAACCATATACCAATAAAGTGGTATAAGAACCACGACTGAGCTAGACACAAGGCTTAGAGCCTGTAGTAGTGCTTGGACCACAAGGAACCACCCAAGGTAGTGACACAGGGGACCCACGGGGGACGCGTGCAGTGTATGAACACAGCCGCGAACCACCGTTAACTTCTATGGGGAAAGTCGCGATTAGAATTTAAAAGAAAGGGACACTTAGAGGAGGACTTGGAGCAAACCCTTTGAGAACTAGGCTGTTCTAGTGTCAATACCCACGGGAGCACCGGAGTACTCGAGTTACCTCACCCAGGGGAGCCGGGTGCATAGGTGTCTCTCGGGGTCGGGTTTCGTCGTCGCTTTCAATGGCGATCTGCTGCAAAGTGCTGCTGGTGGCCAAGTCGAAAGTGTTCGGGTGGATCCAAAGGTGGATCGAAGATCTGAAGAACGTGAAAGCAGAGGGGACAGAGTCTGGGTCACTAGCCAGTGACCAGGAAGGCGATGAGCGGATGCCCACCGATGTCGAGTGCTTCAGGTAGGTTGACGGTCGTCTTGACTCTTCAGCCACAAAGTCCAGGAGGCGTCGACGACAACCAGGAGCTGGATTCGAGCTGTCCCACAACGTCTGTCGATTGCAGGGGTGTCGGCGACCGGATTGGACCCAACAAGCCTTGGCAACGGCAAGTCTCATGGAAATAGAAGAAGGACGATGTTGCAGACCAGCAAGGATAAGTCAGGGCACACCTGGAGCAACCAGGGAGCCCAAGCAGAGAAAGATTTGCCTTCGGGAGGGCCTACTAGCCAACGGACTAGCGACCGCAAAGGAGCCTCAAGACGATGCACGTGGAGCTGGCTCACAGGACACTCGTGGAGTGGAGGCCAGTGATCTTTGGTGCAGTTGGTGCTGGAGGCTGGGGCTACTCGGAGCCCAAAGCACGACTTCGTGGGAGACCCAGAAGAGGATGCACTTGCAAATGCGATTGGTGTCCAGGGGTCGCGGTTCCATGTTATCCACAACAGCTACGGTCCTCAGCTTTGCTGGGGACTCAGGGCAGCCTCGGGGAAGTCTGGAAATCCACCTCTGGTGATGTAACGACTTCGGCGTCCGATGGGAGCTTCAGCAATGCAGTCCGGACAATTGCTTCTTTGGTGCCTGCCAAGCAGGGGAGTCACTCCTTGACCCCAAGGGAGATTCTTCAGTCCTCTAATCTTAAAGTAGAGCGTCAAAGGTCCAGGATTCTGTGTCAGAGTTTCGTCCAGGTAAATCTAAAGTCCTAAGGACTGGGGTCCCCTACTTATACTAAGGTAGGGGGTTGGACATACTCTGTGGCCCCACCTATGGGAGGGTCAGGGCAGAGGGGTGGTTACACCCCTTTCCCTTTGTCCAGTTTCGCGCCAGAGCAGGGGCTGGAAGCCCCTGAGCCGGTTTGAACTGGGGTATGCACAGGGACACCAAGTGTGCCCCCAGTGCAGGACTTCAAAGCACCAGAGTGCTCCCGCCCAGCCCCAATACACATTATCCTGTCTGGGGAGGTGGTTACACCTCCCTGGGACAGGAAACCTATTGTCCAGGCCTCCCCTGCCGGAGTTTCGGTCAGCAGCAGGAGGCCAGACTCGTGTCTGTGGCAGCGGCATCCATTTTGTGATGCCAGGGCTCTGGAAAGTCAGTACCGGGTATACCGGTGTGTACATGTCTCTCCCTCTAGAAGGGTGGAATGCTACCCCCGCCGCCAGAACTGGCGGGGGGGTAGTATTCCAAGATGTTTGACACCAAACACTACATGTTTCCGTGCAGCCATCCCAAAGTTAGCATTTAACGCGAGGTTATAATGCGCTTAAGAGTATATGGTCGGGCTGCACTACAACCAGCGTCAGAGAAGCGTCTCCGAACGCTGCAGAGGGTCCCAGCTCATGCAGGGGCACCCTCTCACATAGGAACCACGCACTCTGCCTTCAGGATTGATAAGGCCTGCCATAGGAGTGACTTATAGGTTTATATGTGTGTATGTATGTAGTGATATAGGTAGCCTATATCACAGTAAGGGAGGCATGCACCACCTTACCCAGGCTGCAGTAGCAGACCTGTGGTGTCCTTTTGGCTGGCCTTCCAGGGGTGGCACAATACATGCTTCAGCCCCTGGCAGGCCTCTGAGGTACCTATGCCCTGGGTACATAGTATACCATATACTAGGGACTTATAAGGGCACTCCAGATTCCAATCAGAGATGTGCCTAAGGCACATGGAAACCATTTTAGAGAGGAAGCAGATAGACTGGGGCCCTGAATAGCAGGATCCCAGTCCAACTAGGTCATAAACCAGCAAAACACCAGGAAAAAAGTGGGGGCAACCATATAGTCAGATTCCACCTTCCTACACTCTCTTGCTTCTTTCTGCACCCCTGTTGTCTCTTTCTGCACTCGTCTTCCCTCTTTCTACTCCTCTGTTGCTTCTTTCTGTACTTCTCTTGCTTCTTTTTGCACCTTTCTTGCTTCTTTATGCACCCTTCTTCCCTTTTTTCTATCCCTCTTGCCATTTTCTGCACCTCACTTGCCTCTTTCTGCACTTCTCTTGCATCGTTCAGCACCTCTGTTACTTTTCTCTGCAGATCTCTTGCCTCTTTCTGCACCTCTCTTGCCTCTTTCTGCACCTCTCTTGCCTCTTTCTGCACCTCTCTTGCCTCTTTCTGTACTTTTCTTGCTTCTTTCTACACCTCTCTTGCCTCTTTCTGCTCCTCTCTTGCCTCTTTGTGCATTTCTCTTGCCTGTTTCTATACTTCCTTGTCTCTTTCTATACCTCTCTTGCCTCTTTCTGCACCTCACTTGCCTCTTTCTGCACTTCACTCTCTTCCTTCTGCACCTCTCTTGCCTCTTTCTGCACTTCTCTTGCCTCTTTCTGCACTTCCCAAGCCTCGTTCTGTACCTCTCTTGCCTCTTTCTGCACTTCTTGCTTCTTTATACACCTCTCTTGCCTCCTTCTGCTCCTCTCTTGCCTCTTTGTGCATTTCTCTTGCCTGTTTCTGCACTTCCTTGCCTCTTTCTGTACCTCTCTTGCCTCTTTCTGCACCTCACTTGCCTCTTTCTGCACCTCACTTGCCTCTTTCTGCACCTCACTCTCTTCCTTCTGCACCCCTCTTGCCTCTTTCTGCACTTCTCCTGCCTCTTTCTGCACTTCTAAAGCCTCGTTCTGTACCTCTCTTGCCTCTTTCTGCACCTCAAGTGCCTCTTTATGCACTTCTCTTGCCTCTTTCCACACTTATCTTGCCTCTTTCTATACCTCTCTTGCCTCTTTCAGCACCTCACTTGCCACTTTCTGCTCTTCTCTTGCCACTTTCTGAACCTCACTCTCTTCTTTCTGCACCACTCTTGCCTCTTTCTGCACCTCACTTGCTTCTTTCTGCATCTCTTTTGCCTCTTTCTGCACCTCTATTGCCTCTTTCTGCATGCTGTTGCTTCTTTCTGCACTTCTCTTGCCTCTTTCTGCACCCTTCTTGTCTCTTTCAGCACCTCTGTTGCTTCTTTCTGCACTTCTCTTCTTTCTTTCTGCACCCCTCTTGCCACTTTCTGTACCCCTCTTGCCTCTTTGTGCACCTCTCCTACCTCTTTCTGCATCCCTCTTGCCTCTTTCTGTGCCTCTGTTGGTTATTTCTGCACTGCTTTTGCTTCTTTCTGCACCTCGTTTGCACATTCCTGTATCCCTCTTGCCTCTTTCTACACCCCTGTTCCCTCTTTCTGCACCTTTCCTGTCTGTTTCTGCACCCCTCTTTTCTTTGTCAGCACCTCTGTTGCTTCTTTCTGCACTTCTCTTGCTTCCTTCTGCACCCCTCTTGCCTCTTTCTGTACCCCTCTTGCCTCTTTGTGCACCTCTCCTTCCTCTTTCTGCCCCTCTCTTGCCTTTTTCTGAAGTTCTCTTGCATCTTTCTGCACCTCTTTTGCTTATTTCTGCACTTCTCTTGCCTCTTTCTGTACCCCTCTTGCCTCTTTCTGCACCTCTGTTGGTTCTTTCTACACTGTTCTTGCTTCTTTCTGCACCTCTTTTGCACATTTCTGTATCCCTCCTGCCTCTTTCTGTACCCCTGTTCCCTCTTACTGCACCTTTCCTGCCTGTTTCTGCACCTCTCTTGCCTCTTTCTACACCTCTGTTGCTTCTTTCTGCACTTATCTTGCCTCTTTCTGCACCCTACCTGCCTCTTTCAGCACCTCTGTTGCTTCTTTCTGCAATTCTCTTGCTTCTTTCTGCACCCCTCTTGCCTCTTTCTGTACCTTTCTTGCCTCTTTCTGCACCTCTGTTGGTTCATTCTGCACTGCTCTTGCTTCATTCTGCACCTCTGTTGAAAATGTTTGCATCCCTCTTGCCTCTTTCATCACCCCTCTTCTGTCTTTCTGCAACTCTCTTGCCTCTTTCTGCACTTCTCTTGCTTCTTTCTACACCTCTGTTACTTCTTTCAGCAATTCTGTTGCCTCTTTCTGCACTTCTCTTGCTTGTTTCTGCACCTATCTTGCATCTTTCTGCACCTCTGTTGCCTCTTTCTGCACCTCACTTGCTTCTTTCTGCACCATTCTTGCCTCTTTCTGCACCCCTTCCCCCTCTTTATGCACCTCTCTTGCCTCTTTCTGCACCCCTGTTCACTCTTTCTGTACTTTTCCTGCCTGTTTCTGCACCTCTCTTGCCTCCTTCTGTACCTCTGTTGCTTCTTTCTGCACTTCTCTTCCTTCTTTCTGCACCCCTCCCGCCTCTTTCTGTACCCCTCTTGCCTCTTTGTGCAGCTTTCCTACCTATTTCTGCACCCCTCTTCCCTCTTCTTGCTCCTCTTTTGGTTCTTTCTGCACTGCTCTTGCTTCTTTCTGCACCTCTTTTGCACATTTCTGCATCCCTCATGCCTCTTTCTGCACCCCTCTTCCCTATTTCTCCACCTCTCTTGCTACTTTCTGCACTTCTCTTGCTTCTTTCTGCACTGCTCTTGCTTATTTCTGCACCTCTCTTGTAAATGTCTGTATCCCTCTTACCTCACTCTGCACCCCTGTTCCCTCTTTCTTTACCTTTCTTGCTGGTTTCTGCACCTCTCTTGCCTCTTTCGGCACCTCTGTTGCTTCTTTCTGCACTTCTCTTTCCTCTTTCTGCACCCCTCTTGCCTCTTTCTGCACCTCTGTTGGTTCTTTCTGCACTGCTCTTGCTTCTTTCTGCACCTCTGTTGCAAATTTCTGCATCCCTCTTGCCTCTTTCTGTACCCCTCTTCCCTCTTTCTGCACCTCTCTTGCCTCTGTCTGCATACCTGTTCCCTCTTTCTGCACCCCTCTTGCCTGTTTATGCAACTCTCTTGCCTCTTTCTGCAGATCTCTTGCCTCCTTCTGCACCTCACTTGCTTCTTTCTGCAATTCTTTTGCTTCTTTCTGCACACTTCTTTCTTTTTCTGCACATCTCTTGCCTCTTTCTGCACCTCTCTTTCCTTATTCTGCACATCTCTTGGTTCTTTCTGCACCTCTCTTGCCTCTTTCTGCACCTCTGTTGGTTCTTTCTGCACTGCTCTTGCTCTTTCTGCACCTCTGTTGCAAATTTCTGCATCCCTCTTGCCTCTTTCTGTACCCCTCTTCCCTCTTTCTGCACCTCTCTTGCCTCTATCTGCATACCTGTTCACTCTTTCTGCACCCCTTTTGCCTGTTTCTGCAACTCTTGCCTCTTTCTGCAGATCTCTTGCTTCCTTCTGCACCTCACTTGCATCTTTCTGCACTTCTTTTGCTTCTTTCTGCACCCTTCTTTCTTTTTCTGCACATCTCCTGCCTCTTTCTGCACCTCTTTTTCCTTATTCTGCACATCTCTTGGTTCTTTCTGCACTGCTCTTGCCTCTTTATGCACCCTCCTTGTCTCTTTGTGCACCTCTCTTGCTTCTTTCTGCACCCCTGTTGTCTCTTTCTGCACCCCTGTTGTCTCTTTCTGTACTCGTCTTCCCTGTTTCTGCACCTCTCTTGCTTCATTCTGCACTTCTCTTGCTTCTTTCTGCACCTCTCATGCTTCTTTCTGCACCCTTTTTCCCTTTTTTGCATCCCTCTTGCCTCTTTCTGCTGTTCTCTTGCCATTTTCTATACCTCTCTTGCCTCTTTCTGCACTTCTCTTGCTTCTTTCCACACCTCTGTTGCTTCTTTCAGCAATTCTCTTGCCTCTTTCTGCACTTCTCTTGCTTGTTTCTGTACCTCTCTTGCGTCTTTCTGTACCTCTCTTGCATCTTTCTGTACCTCTGTTGCCTCTTTCTGCACCTCACTTGCTTCTTTCTTCACCCCTCTTTTTTCTTTCTGTACATCTCATGCCTCTTTCTGCACCCCTGTTCCCTCTTTCTGCACCTCTCTTGCCTTTTTCTGATGTTCTCTTGCCTCTTTCTGCACCTTTTTTGCTTCTTTCTGCACTTCTCTTGCTTCTTTCTGTACCCCTCTTGCCTCTTTCTGCACCTCTGTTGGTTCTTTCTGCACTGTTCTTGCTTCGATTCTGCACCTCTTTTGCAAATTTCTGTATCCCTCCTGACTCTTTCTGCACCCCTGTTCCCTCTTACTGCACCTTTCCTGCCTGTTTCTGCACCTCTCTTGCCTCTTTCTGCACCTCTGTTGCTTCTTTCTGCACTTATCTTGCCTCTTTCTGCACCCCACCTGCCTCTTTCAGCACCTCCGTTGCTTCTTTCTGCAATTCTCTTGCTTCTTTCTGCACCCCTCTTGCCTCTTTCTGTACCTTTCTTGCCTCTTTCTGCACCTCTGTTGGTTCATTCTGCACTGCTCTTGCTTCATTCTGCACCTCTGTTGCAAATTTTTTCATCCCTCTTGCCTCTTTCATCACCCCTCTTCTGTCTTTCTGCATCTCTCTTGCCTCTGTCTGCACACCTGTTCCCTCTTTCTGCACCCCTTTTGCTTGTTTCTGCAACTCTCTTGCCTCTTTTTGCAGTTCTTTTGCCTCCTTCTGCACCTCTGTTGCTTCTTTCTGCACTTCTCTTGCTTCTTTCTGCACTTCTCTTGCCTCTGTCTGCACCCCTGTTGCCACTTCTCTTGCTTCTTTCTCTACCTCTCATGCTTCTTTCTGCACCCATCTTGCCTCTTTTTGTACCCCTCCTCCCTCTTTTCTGCACCTCTCTTGCCTCTTTCGGTACCTCTGTTGCTTCTTTCTGCACTTTTTTGCCTCTTTCTACACCTCTCTTGCTTCTTTCTGCGCCCCTGTTGTCTCTTTCTGCACTCGTCTTCCCTCTTTCTACACCTCTCTTGCTTCTTTCTGTACTTCTCTTGCTTCCTTTTGCACCTCTCTTGCTTCTTTATGCACCCTTCTTCTTATCCCTCTTGCCTCTTTCTGCAGTTCTCTTGCCATTTTCTGCACCTCACTTGCCTCTTTCTGCACTTCTCTTGCTTCTTTCTACACCTCTGTTGCTTCTTTCAGCAATTCTGTTGCCTCTTTCTGCACTTCTCTTGCTTGTTTCTGCACCTATCTTGCGTCTTTCTGCACCTCTGTTGCCTCTTTCTGTACCTCACTTGCTTCTTTCTGCACCATTCGTGCCTCTTTCTGCACCCCTTCCCCCTCTTTCTGTACCTCTTGCCTCTTTCTGCACCCCTGTTCACTGTTTCTGTACTTTTCCTGCCTGTTTCTGCACCTCTCTTGCCTCCTTCTGTACCTCTGTTGCTTCTTTCTGCACTGCTCTTTCTTCTTTCTGCACCCCTCCCGCATCTTTCTGTACCCCTTTTGCCTCTTTGTGCAGCTCTCCTACCTATTTCTGCACCCCTCTTGCCCCTTTTTGCACCTCTTTTGGTTCTTTCTGCACTGCTCTTGCTTCTTTCTGTACCTCTTTTGCACATTTCTGCATCCCTCATGCCTCTTTCTGCACCCCTCTTCCCTATTTCTCCACCTCTCTTGCTACTTTCTGCACTTCTCTTGCTTCTTTCTGCACTGCTCTTGCTTATTTATGCACCTCTCTTGTAAATTTCTGTATCCCTCTTACCTCACTCTGCACCCCTGTTCCCTCTTTCTTTACCTTTCTTGCTGGTTTCTGCACCTCTCTTGCCTCTTTCGGCACCTCTGTTGCTTCTTTCTGCACTTCTCTTGCCTCTTTCTGCACCCCTCTTGCCTCTTTCTGCACCTCTCTTGCTTCTTTCTGCAGATCTCTTGCCTCCTTCTGCACCTCACTTGCATCTTTCTGCACTTCTTTTGCTTCTTTCTGCACCCTTATTTCTTTTTCTACACATCTCTTGCCTCTATCTGCACCTCTCTTGCCTTATTCTGCACATCTCTTGGTTCTTTCTGCACCCTCCTTGTCTCTTTGTGCACCTCTTTTGTTTCTTTCTGTACTTCTCTCTCCTCTTTCTGCACTTCTATTGCCTCTTTCTGCACCTCTCTTGCTTCTTTCTGCACCCCTGTTGTCTCTTTCTGTACCCGTTGTCTCTTTCTGCACTCGTCTTCCCTGTTTCTGCACCTCTCTTGCTTCATTCTGCACTTCTCTTGCTTCTTTCTGCACCTCTCATGCTTCTTTCTGCACCCTTCTTCCCTTTTTTGCATCCCTCTTGCCTCTTTATGCTGTTCTCTTGCCATTTTCTACACCTCTCTTGCCTCTTTCTGCACTTCTCTTGCTTCTCTCCACACCTCTGTTGCTTCTTTCAGCAATTCTCTTGCCTCTTTCTGCACTTCTCTTGCTTGTTTCTGTACCTCTCTTGCATCTTTCTGTACCTCTGTTGCCTCTTTCTGCACCTCACTTGCTTCTTTCTGCACCCCTCTTTTTTATTTCTGTACATCTCATGCCTCTTTCTGTACCCCTGTTCCCTCTTTCTGCACCTTTCCTGCCTGTTTCTGCACCTCTCTTGTCTCTTTCTGTACCTCTGTTGCTTCTTTCTGCACTTCTCTTGCTCTCTGCACCCTTTGCACCTCTTTCAGCACCTCTGTTGCTTCTTTCTGTGTAGGAGAGTAGGATCTGCTTCACATGGGTACCCCCACTTTTTGCTGATGCTTCACTGTTTTTAGACCTTAGTCTGGCTGGGGCCCTGCTAATCAGGACCCCAGCCTAGCTGCTTCCTCTTTAAAATGGTTTCCATGTGCCTTAGGCACATCTCTGATTGGAATCTGGAGTGCCCTTATAAGTCCCTAGTATATGGTATACTATGTACCCAGTGCATAGGTACCTCAGAGGCCTACCAGGGGCTGCAGCATGTATTGTGCCACCCTGGAAGGCCATCCAAAATGACACCACAGGTCTGCTACTGCAGCCTGGGTAAGGTGGTGCATGCACCTTACTGTGATATAGGCTACCTATATCACTACATACATACACACATATAAACCTATAAGTCACTCCTATGGCAGGCCTTATCAATCCTGAAGGCAGAGTGCGTGGTTCCTATGTGAGAGGGTGCCCCGCATGAGCAGGGCCCCTCTGCAGCGTTCGGAGACCCTTCTCTGATGCTGTTTGTAGTGCAGCCTGACCATATACTCCTAAGCGCATTATAACCTCGCGTTAAATGCTAACTTTGGGATGGCTGCACGGAAACATGTTGTGTTTGGTGTCAAACATCTTGGAATACTACCCCCCCCCGCCAGTTCTGGTGGCGGGGGTAGCATTCCACCCTTCTAGAGGGAGAGACATGTACACACCGGTATACCCGGTACTGACTTTCCAGAGCCCTGGCATCACAAAATGGATGCCGCTGCCACAGACACGAGTCTGGCCTCCTGCTGCTGACCGAAACTCCGGCAGGGGAGGCATGGACAATAGGTTTCCTGTCCCAGGGAGGTGTAACCACCTCCCCAGACAGGATAGTGTGTATTGGGGCTGGGCGGGAGCACTCTCTGGTGCTTTGAAGTCCTGCACTGGGGGCACATTTGGTGTCCCTGTGCATAACCCAGTTCAAACCGGCTCAGGGGCTTCCAGCCCTTGCTCTGGCGCAAAACTGGACAAAGGGAAAGGGGTGTAACCACCCTCTGCCCTGACCCTCCCATAGGTGGGGCCACAGAGTATGTCCACCCCCTACCTTAGTATAAGTATGGGACCCCAGTCCTTAGGACTTTAGATTTACCTGGACGAAACTCTGACACAGAATCCTGGACCTTCGACGCTCTACTTCAAGATTAGAGGACTGAAGAATCTCCCTTGGGGTCAAGGAGTGACTCCCCTGCTTGGCAGGCACCAAATAAGCAATTGTCCGGTCTGCATCGCTGAAGCTCCCGCCGGACGCCGAAGTCTTTGCATCACCAGAGGTGGATTTCCAGAATTCACCAAGGCTACCCTGAGTCCCCAGCAGAGCTGAGGCCCGTGGCTATCGTGGATAACGTGGAACCATGACCCCTGGACACCGCATACTTTTGCAAGTGCATCCTCTTCTGGGTCTCCCACAAAGTTGTGCTTTGGGCTCTGAGTAACCCCAGCTTCCAGCACCAACGGCACCGAAGATCACTGGCTTCCACTCCACGAGTGTCCTGTGAGCCAGCTCCACGTCTGCGTCGACTCGAGGCTCCTTCACGGTCACTAGTCCGTTGGCTAGTAGGCCCTCCCGAAGGCCAATCTTTTTCTGCTTGGGCTCCCTGGTTGCTCCAGGCGTCCCCTGACTTACCCTCGCTGGGTGAGTCCCACAGACCTTGCTGGTCTGCAACATCGTCCTTCTTCCATTTCCATGAGACTTGCCGTTGCCAAGGCTTGTTGGGTCCAATCCGGTCGCCAATACCCCTGCAATCGACAAACGTTGGGGAACAGCTCGAATCCAGCTCCTGGTTGTCGTCGATACCTCCTGGACCTCGTGGCTGAAGAGTCAAGATGACCGTCTGTAGGAAAGTGGCTCTGTATATACTGTACCCAAGTAAGGTTCAGGGTGTACAGAGTCCACAGTCCCCCAGAGGGTTGACAGAGGCTAAAGTTAGATATAACCTTACTCTCCAAAGTGGTAGCTTGGTCGAGCAGTAAGGCAGTATCAGAGGACAGTGTAAAGCATTTGTTGTACACACTCAGTCAGCAAATGAAGCCACACACTCAAGAACTGAACTCTAGGCCAATGGTTTGTATATAAAAAATATATGCTTGTTTT